>JAWPHD010006654.1:0-141339 GCA_037043455.1 Cyrtodaria siliqua | reverse complement strand
TGTAACATGTTTTTTTAAGTAAACTGATTAGCACTCTTCAATACAGGACTGCTTTAAACTGCACCAGGCGTATGATTAAAAAACAAATTCATGGTTTCTCATTCTCTACCACATTTTTAAAACTCGTCATCGCAACAAAATATTGCAAAGCAATGTTCATATTTACAATTATTTAGTACCAACAATACCGTGCTTTGTGAGACGAAAATAATAACAACGGCAAGAAAGGCAGGTACCGTCGGTGTAATGTCAGTGGAAATGCCATTGTATGTTGAGGCACACTGTCAGTGTATTGTCAGTGGAAATGCCATTTTAATGTTGAGGCACACTGGATGGCAAGTGCACATAGCTCAACCTACCTAAAACACAATATTTGATTTTACACAACTTCAGTGATATAATACGAATATGTATACAGGATCGAACAGGAAATGTAGCTTTCACCGAATACAGTCAACCAAAACCTCACTTAACACAAACAACAATTACAATGTTAAAGACGAAACAAGGCATGTGACATCACAAACACAAACGGGGTGACTAAATGGCCTCCGCCTATGCACGGTCAGTGCAAAAATGTCGATGGGGGGTTCAAACATAATGTCATTCCCATAAAACGGGACAGTGCAAATACAGAAATCCCCCACCCACGCAGGTTATATTCTATAACAACAAGGCAACATTAATAGAAAATATAAATATAACGCATATATGATCATCCCTCCCCCCACCCCCCTCCCCCCCCCCCCCCACCCCCCCCCCCCCCCCCCCCCCCCCTCACCTTCAACCACGCAGATTATATTCTGTAACAACAAGGCAACATTAATAGGAAATATGAATATAACGCATAGATGATCGTGTACAATGCATAATTTATATTAATACAAAAAATAGCATAGAAAACCGCAGTGCAAATACTCCATGATTTTATCATATACCCTTATATTGAGACACATGCAAATGCCGGATACCGCCATACATACCGGCATACTATACCGTTAATATCATACCTGTATGTCTTATGTATCATTCCAATATATCATCATTATATACTAGTATACCATTAATATCATACCTGTATGTCTTATGTATCATACCGATATACCATCATTATATACTAGTTTACCGTTAATATCTGACATGTATACCGTCAGTATCAGTTCGATATACCAACAGTGCCATACCGGTATATCGTCAATAGCATACCGATATATTGCAAGTATCATACGATATATGGTCAGTATCTAACCGGTATATCGTCATTATCTAACATGTATACCCTCAGCATCATTCCAAAATACCATCAGTATCATACCGGTATACCGTCAATATCATACCGGTATATCGCAAATAGCATACCAATATAAGATCAGTATCAAACCGGAAAGCTAAGTATCATACCGATATACCCATCATATTGGAATATACCGTAAGTATATAACCGGTATACCGTCAGTATTAAACATATTCTACTCGATTTAAGATTATTTGGATCTCAGAAGATTCCAAACGGGAGGGCATTGTTTACGAAAAATGAATGTATAACTCCTGCCAGAGACAAAGAGTGAGGTACAGTACAATCATTAACCTTATATAAGAACGGTGCATCTTGAGGTTGTGGTGAGGTACCTCATTCACTTTATATATGAACGGTGTATCTTGAGGTGAGGTACTCATTCACTTTATATATGAACGTTGTAGCTTGTGGTGAAGTACAGGACACTCATTCACTTAACATATGAACGCTGTAGCTTGTGGATGCAGTGAGGTACAGTACACTCATTAACTTTATATATGAACGTTGTAGCTTGTGGTGAGGTACAGGACACTCATTCAATTTATATATGAACGCTGTAGCTTGTGGTGAAGTACAGGACACTCATTCACTTTACATATGAACGCTGTAGCTTGTGGATGCAGTGAGGTACAGTACACTCATTCACTTTATATATGAACGTTGTAGCTTGATGTGATGTACAGGACACTCATTCAATTTATATATGAACGCTGTAGCTTGAGGTTGCAGTGAGGTACAGTCCACTGATTCACTTTATATATGAACGTTGTAACCTGTGGCTGCAGTGAGGAACAGTACTTTAATTTACTGTATGGGAAAGGATGCTGATGAAATTTTGAATTCATTCAATCCGATCAAAGAACAGCTCAATAACTATAAATATGTCACAGACAAATTCAAAGGAGAAATACCATATTTGAAAGAGCAAAGTTTAGTATGAGGAAACAAGAAGATGATGAAACTGTGAACA
This sequence comes from Cyrtodaria siliqua, assembly GCA_037043455.1. Lineage (NCBI taxonomy): Eukaryota > Metazoa > Mollusca > Bivalvia > Adapedonta > Hiatellidae > Cyrtodaria > Cyrtodaria siliqua. The sequence continues at coordinate 139,072 of JAWPHD010006654.1, read as the reverse complement.
CATTCATAACATCTCTATATTCCTTGTTGGAGCACTCACAGAGTGTGGTTGCAATGAGGTACAATACACTCATTCAATTTATTTATGAACGCTGTAGCTTGTGGTTTCTGTCAGTTAAAGTACACTCATTCACTTTATATATGAACGCTGTAGCCTGTGGTTGCAGTCGGTTACAGTACACTCATTCACTTTATATATAAACTCTGTAGCTTATGGTTGCAGTCAGTCAGTCAGTCAGTCAGTTACAGTACACTCATTCAATTTATATATTAACGCTGTAGCTTGTGGTTGCAGTCAGTTACTGTACACTCATTCACTTTATATATAAACTCTGTAGCTTGTGGTTTCAGTCAGTTAATGTACACTCATTCAATTTATATATGAACGCCGTAGCTTGGGGTTGCAGTCAGTTACATACTACAGTACACTCATTCACCTTATATACGAACGTTATAATAATAATAATAATAATAATAGACTTTATTTACAGAGGGTAATACACATTTAGTTACAAAATTAATCTTCCATGTGGTCTTCTGTTATTTACACATTTACAATACTTATTGGCAAATTGGTTAAATGTAATGAATAAGAGAATACAATATCAGCAATTAGCCTCACACACCCTTGTACGCAGCCCTCTCCCATTCAGCTTCTGTCCACAGGCCTGCTCATAGCCAGACTCACACACCCTTGTACGCAGACACCTCCCAGTCAGCTTCTGTCACAACGCATGCTGATACCCAGCGTCACACACCCTTCCACGCAGCCAACTCCCATTCAGCTTCTGTCCACAGGCCTGCTCAGAGCCAGCCTCACACACTCTTGTACGCAGCCACCTCCCATTCAGCTTCTGTCCATAGACCTGTTCATAGCCAGCCTCACACACACTTGTACGCAGTCACCTACCATTCATCTTCTGTCCACAGGCCTTCTCATAGCAAGCATCACACACACTTGCACGCAGCCACCTCCCATTCAGCTTCTGTTAACAGGCCTGCTCAAAGCCAGCCTCACATACCCTTGTACGCTGCCACCTCCCATTCAGCTTCTGTCCAGAGGCCTGCTCATAGCCAGCCTCACACACCTTTGTACGCAGACACCTCCCATTCAAGTTCTGTCCACAGGCCGGCTCATAGCCAGCCACACACAACCTTGCTCCCATCCACCTCCCATTCAGCTACTGTTCACAGGCCTGCTCATAGCCAGCCTCACACACCCTTGTACGCAGCCACCTCCCATTCAGCATCTGTTCACAGGCCAGCTCATAGCCAGCCTTACACACACTTGTACGCAGCCACCTCCCGTTCAGCTTCTATAAACAGACCTGCTCATAGCCAGTCTCACACACACTTGTACGCAGCCACCTCCCATTCAGCTTCTGTCCACAGGCCTGCTCATAGCCAGACTCACACGCCATTGTACGCAGCCACATCCCATTCAGCTTCTCTTCACAGGCCTGTTCATAGCCAGCCTCACACGCACTTGTACGCTGCCACCTCCCATTCAGCTTCTGTCCATAGGCCTGCTCATAGCGATACTCAAACACCCTTGTACGCATTCACCTCCCATTCATCTTCTGTCCACAGGCCTGCTCATAGCCAGCCTCACACACCCTTGTACGCAGCCACCTCCAAAGGTAAGACAGCCAGGATAATAGTGCATTTCTTTTTAGTGAATTCCCACCTAAAGAAATAGTCACCAATTTTATAAAAAAACATATATGTTTCAGGCTGGACACGATTTTTCCAGGTAGGTCGGGGAACTGGAAACAAATACTATTTTATTTGGCCTAACTTGCTATTATAAACTCCGAGACTGGACATTCACTAGTTTAATATTAAAGCACATGTGCAATAGTGATGCTAGTTCTAGTTTTCAAATTTTCACACCATGAACTGACACTTTAAAAAATTAATTTAAAAAACACAAAACGTTCCAAGATCTCAGATCGAATCGATACCACTTCTTCATACCCATATGATCATACAAATACACTGGACCCCAAAACATCTTAACTCGCGGAATTTAAAGTATGAATTTACCGAGAAGAACATGGTCACAGGTACTTGTTTGCAGTTACATTAATCATTTACGTATAATTTATTACGTATTTACCCTATATATCATTAAATGATGCAATTAAGGGGCTTATGTTAAAGCCAACGTGAACATTAATTCAGTCACTATAACGCATGTCATGCGGCCATCTAACAAAAATGTACACAACATGTAATGAGTTTTAAACTGGCAATTCTCTTTCAAGGTCAAAGTTTATATATAGGTTGACCACGTGACAACAATATTTGTAATACTCACTGTCACTTGCCGGGGTACTTTTGAGATGCTAGCTGTTTGGAGCCTCATCTTTTTTGGTCTTTCTTCATCCCGTAAGCGACTCGTTTTCCTTCTCTTGTTTTGTTTCTTTGGCATGATTTCTGTTGTAAAATATGAAAATCAGTTAATCAGCTAAACTTTCTACAAAGTCTAAATTATGATCAGGATACATTATCAGTCCTTAAAGGTTCTCTCTATCAAGATTGATCTCTAATTAAAAGATTAATATAATTATTATATTTAATATATATTCCAGGCTAGCGCTAGGATGTTAAACCCTTTAGCCAAATCTGGCTAAAGCCCTAAAAATTTCATTAGCCAGATTAGAATGTCTTTAGCCTGACTTTTACAGACATATTTTGGAACTTTAATTGAAGGCGTTAAAACCTCGCGTTTGCGTACACATCAAAAGTAAGTTAAAAGAGTATGCTTAAATATTAACCTGTAGGGTATCAATATTTCCATATCAGATGCATGCTGCATTCTGCTGATTTAGTGATTATTTAGTGACATTATTCAAAACCTTTTAAAAATTGTATTTAATTTAATGTAAGTTAATGCATATTGGAGTCTGTGTCTCAGTCTCTGGCTGTTTCCTGTTAACAGGGGTTCCAAAGAAGCTAGAAAGATCGCGTTGCATCGTGAGACAAAATTCGGAAATGCTAAATACACCACGACTATCATGTATAGAATAAGTAATAAAAGCCACATCATTCTCAAATTGTACCAATATTTTGAGTAATTGCACCTTTTGTATTGACTATTGTTTCATGCTGATGGAACAATCAAACATAAAATTGTCACAAGTTGACAGCCGATCAAACACGTTCACACTTGTCATTGTTTCAGTTTACGCAACTGTGTGTACAACTAATTAGTGGGCACTCCACTTACCAGTGATCATGAAGTTCAAAAAGACCGTTGGCATTTAAACAGAGTGTCTCCGGCTGATTAATTATTAAACGAACAGCGTCACACTTCATGCACTTTCTGTTTTGATCAGCCACTTTGGCCGTAAGAGGGGGCCACGTTATTTGATGTTTTACCTGGCTTGATAACGCAAATAAATATATGGATAATATTGAGCGTGGGGACACAGACTAGTTGATCGACTGCGAGAGGCGGAAAAGTGGGCGACATCTATCGCACGGTCTATCGCACACACAACAATTTGACAGCGGTTTCAAAACACTGTGATAATTAGTTATCGGTCCAAACTGATTGTCGCTAATTAGCTAACAACACCCAGCGTGATATTGGCTTATAAACAGTCAGAGACGTCGTATATTAGAATGCGGAATTTTCCGAGATTTTTTAGATAAAATCGGTTGAAAATTTGGATTCACCAGACCGCCGATGGCATTCAATGGGTTATGACTTTTTTTCAGTGAAAAAATAACGCAACTGTCAAGATTTTCTGTAATAAACACATATTTAGATCTTAGGAACTACGAGCTTTTGCAACATTAATTTAGGCAGGCAGGCACTGTAGCCTAGGTAGATTTGTAATATAAACGGGTTCTGATTAAAGTACCCCAGGGAAATGTACCACCACTTTCGGTCACGTGTTTTATTAATCCGAGCCTTCTCTGACCTTACCAGCCCTTATTACCATTTTGACATTTCATCTGGCTGTGTACATAAAAGCCACACAAAAATGGCGAGGTCATTATGTACACAAACAAACAATACTAGCAAGTCGAGTCCTATGTACATTTAATACACCGTGTGTAGTTTTTCCCCAGCCGTGTCGAAATTAATTGACAGCAGTATCTCACGAGGTGAACCGTCATTCGATGTCAGTGGGTGCGGAAATGTCTGTGATGTCGCTACCGACTTCGCTTGTCACAAAATGGAATGGCCCAAAAGGAATGGGGTTCATCCTCTCACCCAGGTCAGACCCCACATAAAGTTAAATGATAATTGGGCAAGAAGCTCAAAAGATATGGTCAATATTTGCAACTTGCTGTAAAACTTAAACCAAACACCATTGTCAATATATGACCACCAAATGCCTTTGAACTTTCATGTACTTGACCCAGGCCCCCTATATAGTTTAGTGATAAGAGAGCAAATAGTTATGTCAATATTTGCAACTTGCCGAAATTGTTTAACCAAACACCCTTGTCAATACCCGATGACCTTGACCTGAGGTACTAAAAGATATGGGTATCCTCCTCTTACCCAGGCCATACCCCATATAAAGTTAGGTGATAATACTTCAAAAGATATGCTTAATATTTGCAACTTGCCGTAAAAAATTAACCAAAAAAGCTACGCCGACGCCAGGGTGAGTAGAATAGCCCTCCATATTCTTCGAATAGTCGAGCTATAAAGTATGTAAATTATTTGTTTGTAGACATTAACCATCTAAATAAGAAATACTATGTAATTTCGGTTGGTGTGGCAAGCCTGCATTTAGTGTTGTTGGATTAATCCAGACCAACCTGCATTTTGAAATTTTAGATACCCTGTCTACTTTCAAGTTATTATCTACTAGTAATGAGTATTGCCAGTCAAAACTGTATCGCGATACAGTGATGTTGTATCACGATACGTATCAATAAGTATTATATTTTGGTCACTATCAGTAATATTTGGGGTTTCTTTTATACATTATATACGTTAGATAAAACAGTTTTATAATTTATTTAACAAACTATATAAACAAGACGTGAATGTGCAATAATATTCCCTGAACAGGATTGAACATCACAAAATAACGATATTAAATAAATAGAAATACACGTATAATGGATTTTGGATATAGCATCCACCAGTTCCGACACACATTAGCCTGCCAAGCCAAGTCTGCCGTCTAATCTGGGTGTGTTTGGGGCTCATACGAAATATAATAGAGTATCTTCAAGGTTTATGAATAAATCAAATGCAGGCTAAGGTGTCTCTGAACTGGTGGATGACGATGTATCTGAAGAACTGCGATTGACAGAAGAAGAACTGTGATTCAGTTGATTTAGATGATGGCGTTTCACGTGTGTTGTGAGATTATTGATTCCACCGCTGTTTTTTATCTGGCGCATGAGACATCATGTTGGATGTCCTTGCATCATTTTCTTGTTATAAAACGAAAATGAACCCATATCACACTTTTTTGTTAATAACAAAATCAAATTCCTTCGATTAATTGGCCATGTTGCGACAGGTACTACACAAAGTCCGATAGACGCGCATGTTATATGTGATTAATCAGTAAACCATCTATTGCTCTGTCTTGATTAGACGCGTAGACAAAGAGGATCTAAAGCATTTATATGATTGCGCTACTAATATACTGCACGAATGCCGGTACGTCGTTGTTGTGCCGCAATATACCGTATCGCCGACTGTATCACAATATACCGATAAATAATAAAAGTATGATTTCAGATTCTGAGAATATTCTTGCCCTCTACTATCACGTATGTGTGCCATTGCCAAGCACTGAAGGTAGAGTGCCCCAGCCTAAAACTGCTCCCTGTCTGCTCTTACATACTTTTGAACATGCACCTCTTATATTCATGCCAGCGGACGGGACTGCACTCGCTTATACTGATAAAACAATTATCTACGTTGCAAGAGTACAACAAAGCATCCAGATCCAAAAATGCACATTGGCAATTAAATATATTGCACATGGACTGTAGACATGGCCATTGCGTTGTACAAACACCCCCGCCCGATACACGCGTCGCTACTAAAAATGGCGATAGTGGCCCCAAGCCTAGGCAGTTTCAATACACCCCGCCCACTCCCCATGTCAGTTTATAAAGAATGGACAAGAAACAGAATGTAGAGCAATTGCCAAGACTCCATTTATAACTACATGGTGTCTTTTTCATTCTGTACTACCAAAATAATTAGAAACTAACTTGCTTTAGATGACCTGTCCCGCTTGACATATATTTCACATGTGGAACACCAAATTTTCGCGACACTCAATTTGTCCTTGACATTTCCATTTCAAGATCAAATTCAATATTAAGTTGCTTTTTGACTTTTCAACAGTTTCCATTTGGATTGCTTCATATTGTCCCTCGTCGAATCTTCATTTACTTTCCGTTTTTAAAAAAATCCGTAATTTTCGTGGCCATGAATATTATGATTAACTTAATTACAAGTACCGACAGTCTAACGCACATTGTCAGTCTAGGATAGTCCTCAATTCATAGAATAACTATCCTTTCATTCAATGTCTATCAATTGATAGATATGAGAATGTGTTGATTGATTGAAACGCTTCGATGCATCACAAAAAGTAACTTCTAAATACGTGTTATCATTCTGAATTACTGTTTCTTTACACATTTACATAAAATGTTGTGATATTCTCACATTGTCTATAAATTGTCTATAACTGGCAGTCATTTTTTTTATATTATTAACAGTAACACTCACCCATTTTACTATTATGACGTTTTCGCAAAGAAGTCTATATAGTCCTGAAAATTGACCGGCTCTGGCGAAAGAATGGCCAGTTTTGATGTTGTGACAACTTGAGACTATTTCGGATTTACCAGAACATCGTGTACACAATTAAATAACATAAAGTATTTGTCGATTGGTAGAAATGAGTTTCTATCAATTGATAGAAATTGAATGAAAGGATAGTTATTCTATGAATTGTGCAGTATCCTAGACTGATGGTAGAAAGTGCAACATCAAGAAATGTAGACCTTGTAAGCCATATTTATATGTAGTTTACCCAGTCATGACAATCAAAATTTCCAGTCATGACAATCAAAATTTCCCAAACATCTCACTTACCATAAAATGTACTTACATGTTAATGGCATCGTTGAAAAAGCAATGCTATAACAAACAGGAAGCAACAGGAAGAAGAAACCAAAACGAGACCGCTGTATATTTTGTGGTGGGTGGGGTATGTAACAAACAAATTACCCATGTGCTTTACAAGCGGGAAATGCTGTGAAATACGGGTGAAAACTATAAAAGATCTATGTTTTTACCAGTTACATAGGCAGCAATTGAATTTATTTTGGATGTTTCCCCTAAAATAATGCAGACTGTCTTCTCAGCATGCATGCACACCACCTCACCATTTCCACAAGTATACTCGTTGTTTACTACACAATTACATTAAATATTGCAATTTATTCATCTATTTTAAGCGTTTTAATTACCTTTGTTGGAATCAATGACAGTTTAATTGGTCTATGCGTTGATTATCATTTCATTTGTTGCAACACAAAAATACGCCATCCATCGTGTTCAATGCAGTATCGTCGTTAGAGGGCGCCGGTTCGGTATTTTCCGTCAATTAGCCAACTGATGTTTCCGATTGGGTTCTGATCACGTGATAAAATTGGCGCGAATTTTTTGCGTCAAATGAAAACTTTATGATCTCGGCCATGACAACAGACATGTCCGTTTGTCCATAAAATTTTGGGGTGCAAATCCGAAAACAGACTTGTGGGCTTATATTTTTCAGGGAAAAGGACGGACGCGTTTATATTATGGGGTGCAACCCACAAACGGCAAAAAACCCACAAGTCGACTATGTACTTGCAATTCACCCCACAACGGCCTCACAGTGAGAGCGGACGGACATATTTGTCTTAGATGTTCACCTTTCTCAATATCTCGCTCTGTTTTCGTTTTGTATTTGGAAACTTAAACCCGCCCACAGCTGAAACAAAACGACAACGTTTACCGAAAATTGTGTGCGAGTAGGGCGGATTACGGAACGAGAACGAGATTATTTTGAACGTAAACAATTAAAATGTCGTAAATTACCAGTGGAACAATGACTATATCAGCGTGTCTTTCTTCTCTTTGGTGAGTCTTCTGCATGAATGGTATTTAAAATGTGTTCTATTGGAACATGACGGTTGTTTATGCAGGCATTGCGTGATACCTTTTGAACCCTGCCAGAAAAGTTTGTATGAGGTCGGCACGGGTCTTCCCTATTACTAAAGGCACAGGAATTATGACTATAGTAGGTACAGACTAACACAAAAACTAACGCAATTGTATTTCCGGAATCAGTTTTAATATTGACAACCATGACGTTGAAAAAGGCGACCTACCTTGTTATTTTGGCACAGGAGGGTGGGTGCGGAATATATTTTGCCCCGCACTCACTCTTATAGGTTCAGAACTGCTTGCTTAACGTGCAAAAAACACCTTTATTGAAATAAAACCGAACTTTCGGAATGCCCACAACCCCCCACCCCACCCCCTCCTTGCGCATACCACCCACCCCTATTTCAGCTAATACTTTAAACGACTCCGCCTAAGAAACGATACACATTTGTTAACACTTGTGTATATTATGGGGGTACAGGGTGCCGGGGGTACGAGAGATAAGGGGCGGGAGTCGGGAGACATGGGGGAATGATCTGGAAACACGGTGTTGTCATGATTTATTGGAAATGTGAAATACATTCATTTGGGTAAGTTAAAGATGTGTTTCATAAACATAGATTGCAACCTTTTCAAGCTTTGACCAATGTCTGGTTGCATGTTAAAGTGTGTCGGGCGGATGACGACGACGGACAGGCAGGCAACATAAAAAGCGAGTTCAAAATTGTACAATATCTGCAGCGGATCCAATACTTCATTAATACATATTGGTATAGCCGGACTTTACATGAAAGTAAAGGTTTACTTCATAGATATTATCGGTTTCAGAAAAATGCGTATACCGTTTTATTGCACGTTGCTAAACCTGTGTACCGCTTTATGGCACGTTAACCCCCTTAAAATGCTTTTTAAACAAATTTACTGCGTCTGACCATATATTTAGATGTTTATTGTATGCTCAGCAAAAAAAACATTTGCAGGGATGTATATGTATGAAAATGTCGGGTTTTATACATCTGTCTATACGAAAACGACGAAAAACGTCCTTTCTCACGAATGATTGAAAAATTTAGAGGATTGTCGGCTAAAATGATACGAGAAAGTAAAACTTCAATCCTTTCTGGCTTGTACGCACTGATCGTGTCCTGAAAGCCTGGACATATCTATAGAAATAACGTGATTTTCTTACCTCAGTCGCCTATCCGTAAATGACGTCAACAGGAAATACCGGTTAAGGAACCTTAGCAAAACCGTAAATTCAACGTTATGACGCGTTCTAGGTTAAACGACTCCATGTCACTGCCATATGCATGCCATCTTCGGGTTGGTTAAAATTGTGTGCTGTTGAGCGGTAGCTAGCATATTTCACTACCACTCATGAACAGTCTCAATCAAACCGAGACTGCAATATTTCATATGTGTCGTTCTCGGCCGTTTCCAAAGGTCCATTATCATACTCTTTGGTATAACTGCACTGTAATGAGCTGAGTCGAATTTGGTTTTACATACCTACACAAAACGATTATATGTCAAAAACAGGAATAAACATTCCAGGCCACCCCTGCATTTAAATCAGATAAAACTATGCAAAATGGACCGAGAACATTCTCATCAGCAAACTTACAGATTTGTACAGAGTTGCTGCACATTCTGCTGTAACACTTCATTTTTCGCTGGAGCCAGTATCATTATTTTCAGCTATCATTCAAGTAACACCAGAGCAAATACAGGGATGACAATGAAGACATTTTAAAGTTTAATGAGCACGACGAAAATGGCAAAATAAATACATGAAAGCATTTGCTATATATAAAATATATATGTGACATTTTATAATTTTTGGTACAATAACTATGTTTGATTGATATGACTTCTCTGAACAAATTGAGGCTCCGTGAAAAATTACTAAATTAATACAGCATTTTTTTTCAAGTGGTCCTATGACATAAAATGCAAGTTTCAATTTTAGTAATATATGTAACTTGAAAATGTGTGGTAATGTTTCAGCAAGCAGAGAGAGGGCTGGCGTGGTGCAGTCGGCATCGCTGCGAATTTGTAACCAGAAGCCCCGGGTTCCATCCTCCGTGGTGCCACTGAGTTGCGTCGGTGTGTTCGTGCGCAAGACACTTTCCCTTCGGCTCGACCGTCGGATGGGGACGTAAACTGGGCGGTCACGTGTATCTGTCTATCCTCCGAGCACGTTACAGAACCATAGGAATCTATTCGATAATAAAGAGTAGGGCACGGTTCCCGGATTCATATGTATCCTTCCCCTCTCTCTTGGGCGGCTCTAAATAAACTATACTGTGTTGATTAGCCGTTAAAACAACATTCAATTCAATTCTGGAAGCAGAGATACAGCAAATCTGTCGTGATGTCGCGGCGAATAAAGGAGTGAATATCTGAATTAAATGACATTACGGCGTACAAAATAAAGTAAATCAGAATGTTAAAGTGTTGATAGTATGGTGAACATGGAAATTGCATATATGTTTGCTGGAAACTTCTGGCCAACTTTATAGGTTTTGCTTTGATGGAAATAATTACGCTATTTGCAGCAAAAAAAAAAAAAAGGATAAAAATATCGGACAGGGAAAGCAGCATTCAAGGACGACAGTCAACCACAAAACACAAAAACAAACACGCAAACAGACAAACGAAAAGACAAAAGTAATAAAAAATGCAAACGACATCACAAACACAAAAGGGTTGACAATAGGGCTACCGCCTTGGAACGGTCAGTGGCAAAGTAGGCCACTGGGGGTTTAAACCGGTTATAGGGTGCACCAAACCTCACACTTACCCTACTGTCATCCCATTAAAACAGGACAGTGTAAATAAAGAAATCCCCGCCATGATCTAATCTCTAACCAACAAGGCAGCATCAATAGGCAATATAAGTAAAACACAAATATGCTCGTGTAAATATAATACAAAAAAACAATAGCCTAGAAAGCCACAATGAAGGTACTCAATGACTTTGCAGAAGCCAGAGCAGTAAGAGAATAAACCATTAAGGGCACGACAAGAAAGATCATGGACAAACATCAAACGCCACCGTCCCAATGGGCTTTAGGTAGGCGTCATCACAGGGTCCACAGCCTGTCCGGTCATCGTACAATTAAAGAGGAAAGCATAGTGGCGAACTGTAAAAGGGTCCACCACCAAGCATGCAGTACGTTGCAAAATGATAGGGTCATAACCTCTTTTGATAAACTTTTTAACAAGTTTAACAAAGATAGTATGAAAGTGATCATGACCAAGAATCTTACGAAGTTTATAAATCACATCACCATAGAAGTCAGGTTGTGATAGTCCTTGTCGCAGAAGAGTCCTTAAATTACATTTATATTTGGAAAGAAGATCAGGGTTACGATAATAAAATTTTGCAAAGGTTTTACGAAGTTTATGGTAAAAGTAACCCTGATTGAGTAACTTTTTAGTTATACAAAGATTACGAATATTAAAGTCCTGAACTCGAGTACAAGCTCTAGAAAAACGAAAAAGTTGAGACAGATACACCCCATAAGAAGTTGCTCGGGGAACATCCCCATCCAAGTGGGGATAATTAACAATGTCAAAATTAAAATCATCTCTCTTGTCATAGATTTTGCTAATTATTTTACCATTTTCAATCGAGAGATCTAAATCAAGAAAAGAAGCGTTATTATCAGATATATTTTCTTTATTAAGCCGAAGTTCTTTAAGATAAATATTATGAACCATAGTTGGAAAGAAAGGGTTGTCAATGTTCAGTATGTCATCCAGATACCGCTATTAGCTGTGAACGGTGAAAATATGTTCTGACGAACAAAACTGATTGTAACAAGTTTGCCGCAAATACCATCATCGGGTAAGGTTTATGTGTGTGTGTGTGTGTGTGTGTGTGTGTGTGTGTGTATGTGTGTTTGTGTGTGTGTGTGGCTTTTTAGGGTCAGAGGAAATGCTATAGTGAACACCGGGGGATTATTAAAAACACACAGGCATGCACTTTCAACGATGTATGCGTCGTCGGGTCGATTTTATACGATAATTAACTTAACAGATCAATCAGTTAATGTTTATTATACCAAGTTGCAATGATTATACTGCAACTTAATCGATTATAGAGACACAATAAAACATTTATGTTTTGAAGTAAACTTTTATTTACTATATCCGCCATATTGCCATGTTTGCATATTAATTAAATTCACGTGATCTTCTCGCGCGAGGTGAAGGCATTCATATTCCCCTCACCAAATAAGTCCTCTATCAACTGACAACATCGATGGATTTTCGGAGCATACTTAGGGTCTTAATTTTAAAGATAAACAATTGGATGTTGTGTTACCGAGTGATAATGATGGTTGTAAGTTGTTTGTCAAGTGGTTTGTACTAGTTGCTTCCCTTTAACTGTATGTTATGCATGAGTTGACTTTTACCTGGAAGTTTGGTCACATGACTTAATTGTGTTCAGCATATTGTGTGTGTCCAGTTAGTTCTCTTTTATTCATGGTCAGACATGTTTTTTTTTAGAGTTTCATATTTTAAACTTTGGGTACTGCAAAGGAGACATGGAGGTTTGTAAATTTGCAATTGTTTTCTTTTTAATGTGCATATGAGTTGATGTAACTTTAATGTTTACAGTTTGACTATTTTGGTAAATCTAAAACAGTCTGTAATTACATGATATTGTACTCAAGAGGCAGTATTATTTACTACACATTTAATTCTGTTATTAAATACTTACTATCCTTCAAATCTGTACACAACATATAACATTGTTATTAACTTGCAGAGTTCTACTGTTGATTAACACTCAGTAGTGGATGGTGAAGACAGTGATATGAGAATGAGAGATACAATTAATTCCATAAATTAGTAAATCAATGTATAAAGCTGTGTTGTGAAAGGTGTTACACCAATTTAATCATGTTTTATAATTATTAGCTACAATAGGCCACTAGACACATAAATACATTCATATATATTCTTCATAAGTCGTTACATATGGAATGCATTCTTTGTTATAAATATATGTATTTGATATCATATGTGTGTGTACGTATTTGTAAACTAATGATTTCAATATCACTTAGTATGCCTTATTATGCATTTCAGAGTGAGTCGTATCTACCACACGAGTCTACGATGAGTAATACAGATGTATATATAAACGTTAGTTTACTTCCAACTCCAATGTACCCACATACACACAGTACCATAGAGAACCCCACGTTATATAACTTTCTCTGGGTAAAACCCATGGAGTAGCAATATGATGGTTGCATAAATAACAAAAAATCGCATACCCAACAGATGAATCTGTTCTCTCCTCCATGTACAGGTATATGTTCAGTAAAATATGATGATTTCACAAATAACACTCGTTTACATACCCAACAGTTGAAAGTGCTCTCTTCTGTATATATAGGCATATGTTGGGTAAATAGTCATTTCTATAAAATAAAACACATTGGAGTATGCATGTATAACAACTGCACATATGTTTATGATACGGAATGTCCATAGTCTAGAGCTTCTTGGATTAAAAGACAAACTTCCTGAACAGGACCTGAATAGTTCATATTTGCTGTAGATTACTACCTTTGAACAATACAAATATTGGGGTATTATTTATTATTTGCATTGATGAACACCCAGATGACGTTCATTACGCGAATATTACCTACATGTATACGCGTGCTTTCCGAATCTGTAACATTTCTAAGATTATAAGAGTCCAAACTCACAGTATAGTGAACATTTGTTCCCGCCCACACATAAAATAAACCTCTGTTCGTAATGTATTGTACACTTGTTACGTGTTTACATATACAGGTACATAATGTGAAAGGTAAATGTTACATACAAAACAACGGTATTCCACACCGTATTCAGAGTGGAAGCTCACGCGACTGGCTGGATAACATACTGAGTATGTTACAGTAACATTTATCAGGAATTTATCACATGTCAGTAATGTTCCACTGCAAACATGTATCGGGATGTGAACTAAAGATAACGTATCAGAGACACCGTATATATCAGTTATCAGAACATGTATCGGGATGTGAACTAAAGATAACGTATCAGAGACACAGTGTATATCAGTTATCAGAACATGTATCGGGGTGTGAACTAAAGATAACGTATCAGAGACACCGTGTATACCAGTTATCAGAACATGTATCGGGATGTCAACTAAAGATAACGTATCAGAGACACCGTGTATATCAGTTATCAGAACAAGTATCGGGATGTGAACTAAAGATAACGTATCAGAGACACCGTGTATATCAGTTATCAGAACATGTATCGGGGTGTGAACTAAAGATAACGTATCAGAGACACCGTGTATATCAGTTATCAGAACATGTTTCGAGATGTGAACTAAGGATAACGTATCAGAGACACCGTGTATATCAGTTATCAGAACGGAAGCTCGTGATTCCACTTTCGTTCTTACAGTTTAGGAATGCTCATAATAATAATAATAATAATAATAATAATAATAATAATAATAATAATTTCTTTATTTAACGAAGGTTAAAACATATTGAGTTATGCACATGAAATACAAACACTTATTTTCAATGTGGCCTTCGAACAATAATGCTATAACAGTTATAAATACAAATAAAAAGATTCATACTCATGCGCACACACGCAAACATCCATATACACAACAATACTACAACTCCGACAAACACTCATTGGTTAATACATTCATAATATTCTTAATTCATAATCAAGGTATCCATAGTGTCATATATGACGGATATTTAAGCAATTACATGCAAACAGTGCCAGTTTCAAAATAGCATAACTCATGCAATATTCTAATTACACACTTGACTATGATATCAATAACAATTTGTATCGGGGTGTATATAGAACAGAACATGCCTGGTTCCTGGGTATGCTACGTTTATCGGGATGATAGCTCATGTGCCAGCCTTCCACACTTGAGTATATTGTATTGTCCACAAGGAAAGTTCCTAACTTACATTACATGTGTAATTACGGTCCGTTGGCTGGATTAAACACCTCATTCTACTAATGTGCAGTGAACGTCTATCTACCCGGAGTAAACCATATTGCTGCACAGTTCAGAGCTAAATGATTTGCATATTAGCTCGCCTTTCTATATATGCGTGGGTATTTTAAAGATCGGCCTGTTCAATACTTTGCTACAAACAAACACATGAGGTTATCGTCATACAGACTGTATAACTGTATGTACCCTTTGTCATCATGACAAACTTAATGGTAGTCTCAGATACATGGAGAAACATGCACTTTAACATGCATGCGAATGTGTCTTTTAAGACTGCTTGAAATAGAAAATAGTTTACTGCCTTTGCCTCACTAAAAATGTTTCTCGCCTGTATGTATACCCATGTGTGCTTTAAGATTACCTGACTCGGTAAATCCGTTACTGCAAATGCTACACGTATATGGTGTATCGCCTGTATGTATGCGCATATGTCTGTTAAGATTACTCGAGTTCATAATTCCTTGCTGCAAATGGTACACCTATATGGTGTATCACCTGTATGTATGCGCATGTGTCTGTTAAGATGGGCTGACTGGGTAAATCTTTTACAGCACATGCTACACTTATATGGTGTCTCGCCGGTATGTATGCTCATATGTATTCTAATATGGGCTGACTGAGTAAATCCTTTACTACACACGCTGCACGTATATGGTGTCTCGCCTGTATGTGTGCACATATGTCTTTTAAGATGGGCTGACTGGGTAAATCCTTTACTGCACACGCTGCACTTATATGGTGTCTCGCCTGTATGTATGCGCATATGTGTTTTAAGATGGGCTGAGTGGGTAAATCTTTTATTACACACATTACACGTACATGGTTTCTCGCCAGTATTAGCGTGCATATGTGATTTAAGATGGCCTGACTCGGTAAATCCTTTACTGTACATGTTAGACTTAAATGGTTTCTCGCCTACATGTACCTGTTATGACCACCCGGTGTTGCAGTTGAATCGTGTCTGCTGTTTGGCATATATATCCGCCTGTACTTTTTATGTAATCATAATGTCGTCGTAGTGTGTTATCTGAAACAATATAAAATGCCATACAAGTTTAATGCGTACGCCTCCATTTTCATAAGGTATAAACTATAAAGTAAAACACGATACTATTGTCAAAAGTGATATTCAGGCTTCATTAGACACCATCATCGTACGTCACAGTAAAGATATACACAATTACTGATAGCCCTGGACCTGTTAAAATGCAATATTTCAAGCCTGACTATATGTTCAGAAAATACAACTAGAAGGGTTTTCCATGGAACACTTGTGTCGCCTGCTGTGTGCTGCTTATAGCAGCAAGCACCGTCAAACAATAACGTTTGCAGACATGGGTGTAATCAGGGTGTAATCATTTATGAATTATGAAGCATATTTTTAATTGTTAAGTTTACGAAAAAGGAGCATTCATTTTCATTGGATAACTGATAAGGAGGAACTGTATAAAGTTTCATGACCAAAGACCAGTATTTTGCCAATTACGATCTATGCTGCAGGTTAAAGTTTTATGAAAAAGGCCATAACTCTGCAAACATGAAAGTCAAAGCTATTGGACATTTCAACGGTATTGAATAATTGCTATAGAAGAAAAAGTTTTATGACCATAAGTTAATAAGAAGTTATAAGCCCTGCTAGGCTTTATGAAAGGGAAATAACTCTGTCAAAATGAAAATCACAGTTATTGAGCAGGAATAGAGCCGATGAGTCCGCATGACTGATAAAAGATGAAGTATGAACATCTGCGGGTGTACGATCACGCCGCGGAGGATAGTTACTTAACAACATCACCGTAAACAAACTGGATTTTACGCAGATTTCAGGATGGCGGTCAACATGACACCAGTTATGTAGCATGTGTTCAACTGACAATGTACACGCATTTAATGACGACAAATATAAACAATTTTGTTACGTTGTTTATTTCAACTTTTTACGTTTCATGGCCGTCCATTATATTGCATACGAAAATACCTGCAGTGAGGTTTTTTTCATCTGGGTACCTCCAACAAACTCCTTTAAAATCATATTTCTATTTAATACTAAAATTAAGAAACTACTTTTACAAGCCAATTCCTAATAAATATCAATATTTTACGTTTGTAAACAATGTGTAGTCTCAGTCTCACGGGAACACACGTGATCCAATAAGCTCTGAAGTATAACAAACGTACATACACACAGGCATAAATCCACTCCTCCAACACACAGGTGAATTTATCTTACACCAAGTATAGCTTTACACTGTTAAAAATAATATATATTACCTTATATCAAGGCTAGCTTTACAATGTTAAAACCAATCCTTCAACATACAGGTGAATTTATATTATATTAAGCATAGTTTTACAATGTTAAATCCAATCCTTCAACATGCAGGTGAATTTATCATATATCAAGCATAGTTTTACAATGTTATAACCAATCCTTCAACATACAGGTGAATTTATCATATATCAAGCATAGTTTTACAATGTGTCAAAATAATTTGATTTGTTCAGCCTTACACAGTGAATAGCTATAGTAGAAATGAAAACGTTTCATTTTAATAAATGCTTGAATATTTGTTTAATTAGTTTTGCTGTCAACTGGATTGTGTTAAGTACATGATAAGTGGTTTATTGTGTAAAAAAGCATATATAAAACATTATTTCGAAAGATATTTGCTGATTCCTTTTATCAGTGATTTAATATTTATGATGATATGATAAGTCGAAACTATGCAAATTCTTTGACACCTATGGATTTATATTAAGTGGAGATTATAAGCTAGGTTTTAGCAACGCTTGTCGATCGATAATATACACAAGCTATTTTATCTTCTACTACTGGAGAACATCTCTGCTTCTATACAGAGGGTCTCTGTTGTTTTGGGTACCTACTGCCTTTCGAAGCATTGCGTTTCACTGGCAGGTCTCAGTGGCTTATTTCTCGTGTTGTCTTACGAAGCATTGCGTTTCACTGACAGGGAGTGAGTTTGCTGGGACACTGGTATCTATAAACTGACGAGATCAGTGTAGAAATAAGAAGATCTTCACATCAGCGAGGTTCCATCCCGTGTGGTCTCCGTAGCATTGAGGTTTCCCAGACAAGGTGAATAAAAGCGGTTGGGACATTGGTGTATAGAACAGTCCGACGAAAGCCAGTAAGAAGTTTAGAAAGTTAACGTAGGCTGCAGCTTCTTATACGAGACAGGCAAGCTGTGACAGCAACTTAAAAACTCCAGCTAAAAATACATTGTCACCTTACTATCGACCCGCAAAAACAGTTCATTAGCAATAGGGTTCAACAGTCGCTAGACAGTAGGTTCAACCAAGCTCTTGACACAATGTTAAAAACAATTCTTCATCATGCAGGTGAATTTATATTATATCAAGCATAGTTTTACAATGTTAAATCCAATCCTTCAACATACAGGTGAATTTATCATATATCAAGCATAGTTGTACAATGTTATAACCAATCCTTCAACATACAGGTGAATTTATATTATATCAAGCATAGTTTTACAATGTTAAATGCAATCCTTCAACATGCAGGTGAATTTATCTTATATCAAGCATAGTTTTACAATGTTAAAAACAATCCTTCATCATACAGGTGAATTTATCTGTTTTACAATTTTAAAAACAATCCTTCAACATCAAGTTTGAGTTAAATGTTTAAATTATCCTTGAATATTAATAGTATTTAAGAAAGATGTTACATCATGTCATCTTTGCGATGTACTCGAGGGAAGATTCCTCCAAGCCATCCATTACAATAGTTTCCCGCTCAGTTTTTGGACTAAAGCATCAATATTTGCATAGATGTTTAACGGCTCATCAACGTAGCATGAGTTATAACATGTGTTACTATGAACAAGGGTCAGTATTACACGATTGGGTTTCGGGGGCTGCTCCTAGTAGGGTGCAATCAACGCCGCCGTTCGCATGTGCTGGGTTTCTTATGTAACAATAACGAAATTGGCGTGTTTTTCGTGTACAGGCTTTCACTGCATATCTTACTAGAAAGAGCAACAAATTAAAGAAGGAAAAAATCCTGTACCTTCTTACCTAGGCTAATATCACAAAATAGCCATTAAAGCTACACAATCCCGATAAAAGGCACACTATAACTGAACAAATCTAACGGTTATTACGCATGTTGTACTAAGTGATTACTGTATACGTGTGGGTTCATATATACAACATGCGCACCACCTAAATTCACTGAATATTAATGAGATAAGGCGGTACTGTATGAGACGCTTCAGGTACTTTGTGAATCGACCACTGGTCTTATAACGGGTATAAAAGTGGATTTTAGCAGACGGCATTTTACCACCGAACTGATGAGACCAATCTTCAGTAGAAAGACCTAATAGGAAATACAAGTCATTAGAAATTGAAAAGGAAGCTATAGATGTACTTACTCAAACAACCTTATAAGTCCATATTTATATATAATCCAAAACAATACCTATAATTAAACGTAGCCTTTCCAACTATCGCGTTGCATCAAAGAAACAATTGTAAACAAATATTCCTCCATTTTTATGTGTATGTGTTTGTTTGTGTGTAGTGTATATTGACACAAAACACAAGGGAGACATTGTTTATCGAAATTGGAATATTGGTAGAGGCTCGTAACTAATGGTAAAGATGGAGATATAGTATCTGTTATGTGAAGTTATGCATACATATTAGTAGATTATAAATCAACATAGTTTTAATGAATTCCTCTTAATTTATGCATGAATTGAAATTTTGAAATTGAAAATAAAATGGATAGAGAGACACAGAGAGACACAGACAGAAAGAGAGACATAGAGAGTCAAAAAGAGGGAGAAGGAAAGAGAGAGAGACACATACAGAGAAAGAGAGATATAGAGAAAGAAAGAAAGCGAAAGGTAGGTAGGGAGGGAAAAAGTGAGAAAAGGGGAGAGAGAGTGGGGGAAGGAAGGAGTGGGGTGGAAGGCATTGAGAGAGAGTTTCTTGTATAGTCTTATAAACCTAGGCGTAAGAGCCGGAGGACTCCACACCCCAATGTTTCGGGGTGGGCCCCAATATTGATGTTTTCACGAAACAAAAAAAAATGCAACACAAATGTATGAATTGGCAATCTGAACATTAAAATTCTGATTGATAATATTTCAAAATCAAAGAAAATATGAAAGATGTCAGCTTCCGTCTGTAAGACAGGGTAAGTGTTAACTAAAAAACGAAAGTTTTAGTATAACAATTAAGTTCAAATACTAGTAATTAACCTTTCCTAAGTTTATTGATTTGTAAAGTAATTTTCAATGAAAACTGGCCCGTAACCAGCCCTGAAATTTAACCGAGGCATATCCCTTATGTCCAGTGGCATTAACCTCCCTCTCCACCCTAGATTTTGTTTTAAATTTCCTTCATTGTGTTGCATTTCCCCCAGGGTCCTTACATACTAGTATATAGTTGTTTTTATGTAAAGTATGTACATTCCCAAAATTCAACCAAGGCAAATACCTCAGTGTGCCCCAGTGTAGCTACGGACCTGGAAAAGCAATATGTTGAAAAGCAATGGTTTATATTCACGGTGGACAGACGTAACGGACACTGGCTGCTCAAAACAGCGTTACCTTGATCCTGGTTACTCATGTAGAGGACCCTGGCGGGTAAAAACACGTAAACTATTAAAACAATTTTGCTGAAAAATAACTACTTTTGCTCGGAAGCATTGGTCCTTTCGACATTAATATGCAAATGAGCTACTTTATCCCAGGTTTACAAAGCTGGATGTACGGGGTCCAAACGGGGTTTATAATATTTCGAGATAAAATATATCATCTTGTTTCTTGTCTTAGTAGAAAAAAAGCATAGGCCCAAACATCACATTCTTCAATTTTCTCTCCATTTCCCACAGCTTATTTACGATTTAGATGGTATTTGTCTGATCCGGAGAACTATTTCTTCTCTACACAAGGCCAGTATGCATACAGTGAGTGGGATGTGTTTATCTCTTTTATGCGAATGAACACCCAATCAAAATGACAGCTGACGCTCTCTCTGTCTGTTAGCGTAGTGATACATTTCGTCAGTGACGATCTGTTGCGGCTTCTATCGTGCTTGAATTTTGTCGTCTGATAAGGACTAGGGCTTGAAAAGCCCCTAGTCCAAACACAACTAGATATGTTCCCCTGTTCGAAATATCTCGGTCTGATATCAGCGATGGAAGATAAAGCTGCGACATTTTCAATTGGGTGGGGTTTATGCGGGGGTCAACTTATGGAAAAAAACAATGTGCTGAGATATTTTAAAGATTTTTACATTTAACGAGTTTTCTCCCTCCAAACATCGGCGAGGAACTCGTACACTTCAAGGGGACTGGCGTGATCTACTTGATAGCATGTTGCATTTGACCCGGATGAAGCCTTATCGCCGCAAGTCAATTTCTTCTGTGTATTATTGAGTAAAACATGTTCCTTTATTCTCGTCCGTCGGATTGGTATGTACACCGGTTCTGTGTTTCGGAGTCTATCCGTGGAACAATTTGCTCAAAGGAAAATATATTCGTAAGTAAGATAAGGGCAGCTTCTCGGATTTGTATGTATCTTTCCTTTCTTTTGGGCGACCGGCTATACATATTGTTTTATTCCCAGATACGCTGTGGTTCGTTGTGTCCCACTATTATATATCTTATTTGACGCTGACATGTTGATGATATAGTCTGAATCCTTATATCCCCTCGCCCCTACTTTTTTCATTTGATTGTTGCTGTTTTTTTTGTTTTTTTTTATGTATTGTGTTGTTTTTTTAATTTTCGGATTTTTACAGACAGTGTGTACACAGCTGCGTGCTCTAAGATAATGCCTTTTGAATAAGCCTTTTTTTTAAATATTGAATGTTGTTTAACGGTATAGGTTATTTAGAGCCGCCCCAGAGAGAGAGGGAAGGATACATAGGAATCCGGGAACCGTGCCCTACTCTTATTATCGAATAGATTCCTATGGTTCTTTAACGTGCTCGGAGGACAGACCGATACACGAGACCGCCCGGTTTACGTCCCCACCCGACAGACGAGGCTAAGGGAAAGTGTCTTGCCCAAGAACACACCGACGAAACTCAGTAGCACCACGGAGGATTAAACCCGGGGCCTCCGGTTACAAATATAAAAACTGTTTGAGGTCATTGTCGTGTAAAACGGCGACAAAAACCGTCATGCAGCGCGCTGCGGGGAAGGTAAGTTTGGTTAATGTCTATTGCGGGCCCATAGTTTATGTTAGGGTACTGTCGACGGAAGACAGGTCGTGAAGAGAGAATTATCTCAAGGCGCAAACGCATATACACGAATATAGGCCCGGAGTACATTTGTTTAGTATTGAACCTTGTACGACACAGATGCATTTAGCCAAACTCACCACCAGATTCTATCATTATAACAAGATCACACCCTCTACATTCAATATTGGGCTGTTCTTTGTTTATTTTCCATCATGCTGTCGCATGAATGATTTTAGTACCGGTGGTCCAGAGTGGTGAGGCACTGTTTCAAGTTCACCGCTACGGTCGTGGGTACGAATCCAGCTCGTTCCCAGATTTCATGAGGCATGCAGTACTTGTCCTACTTATGAAAATGTGGATGGTCTGCCTTACCTACCCCACGATAAAATCGACCATCATATATAACCTAAAATGTGCTGAAGATGACTTAAAACACCATGCAACCAATAGATGTTTTTTTTATTGTTTGTTTTGGTGGAGCCATAGTCCCGATCGTCGTTTTCTCTTTAATCTGAAGGTATATAGAAAACAATCTATCAACCAGGATCCGGTGCCAAAGATACAGCTTGTGTCCGTTGCCAGAATCTCAAGCATTTTTTACAAAGCAACCAGGGTCCGGTCTCTGAAATTTAGACATGATGTAAATATTTGCAGATTTTTAGACTAAACTGTTATCTTTATTGAACAACAGCAGTTGCAAACCAGTTTGGGATCACATTAAATCAGTCAGAGAGAACATATGGAAGTTTGGCTTTTCAACTTTGTATCGACCGGTTAAGAGTAAGATTGTTAGGAATTATTCTGCATTTGTTGTACATAAGAAAATGCATTTCGAAGGATATGATATTCAAAAGTTCCGTCGCATAAAGTTTTTTTCTTATACATACGATACTGTATCTTTATGTTCGAACTTTTTGACACCAGTGTCCATTTACCAACCAGGGTCCGTTAGAAGTGCAACCAGAATGAAGGTAACGCAGTTTTGAGCAACCACGGTCCGTTACGTCTATCCACCGTGATAGTAGCAGTCTTCGCGATTGAGCATATTTATGTAAAGTTAATTAATACGACATTGTTAATCGGCCTCCGTAGCGCAATAGGTTAACGCGCTGTCTTAGTATGCTTTCGCCGTTGCGGACGGGGTTCTAGCCCAGGCCTTAGCACTTTTAAAAACTTTTTTTTTTTTATGAAGAAGTAGTATTCAAATGCCTTTCAAATTCGTCAGATTTAAATATTAACAAACATATGCATAATAGCACGCACACAAGCACGGTTTAGGCACGCACCCACAAAAGCTCGCACGCAAGAGCGATCCCTTTTTTAACGAATTGTGACTTATTATTTTCCCAAGAAGCTCCGGAATTGAAAAGTGCAACTGAAGGATAGACGGATGGGCGACCTTCATGTGTATACCATTTTCTCACATCCTGAAAACTCCGATTTGCGAGAAATAATATTGCTGGTCTTTTTCCAACAAAAGAAAATTCCATATATATAACTTAATTTGAACAATATCCTTCAAGTGTCTCATTGTAAACAATAATTTCTCCCTGTCCCGAGTCAACACTTGAGCATGTATTTCACGTTACATACTATTGGCTACTGGTAAACGCTCTCTGTAATGTATACATGTATAATACGTGTGTGATTTTGGATTATTTGAAGGATGTTTTAGGAAATAAGTATATACAATATATGGAACATATGTGGAATACGCGGGTAAGTGTTTATAATTCTCTACATAGTGATGTATTTACGTTATGCCTTACGCATTTTACTTGTTCCCTTTCGTTCAACAATACAAACATGTATATAATTACATTGCACGCCATTAAATATCCTCATCGAGTTGAATAGTCTGTAGTTATCGGATATCTGAGCAAATTGCTATATAAACGTTTAGGATATATACCCGTAATCACTGGGTGGTACAATTTCAAAGTTACCGAAGCGTTTATCACGCCTATTATGCAAATGCCTCGATATACGCTATGACAATATACCAGCCTAAACAATGTAGACAACACAACCAGCAAAGAACTTCATCTATAGGCGTTCTTATGTTTAAAACAACTTGAAATTGTATTATTTTATCGGGATTGTGTAGCTTTAAGTAGTATTGCCAAAGCTCGCTAGAGGCGCTCGCTGCAGATATCTCATGAATATTCAATACCTAAAAATAGCAACCTCACAATATGAATTATCATAGTAAAACCGAGTACCAAGCAATTAAAACTAGATTGTTAATATGGTATTTCGGAATGAGGCAAATCAGCTAAAATTCACTATAACGGCGTATTCCTAAAATCTAGCAATTTTGTTCATTATTGTGTTATAATACGATTGTTTAATTTGTTATCAAGTGACAGATGGTTTATTTCAAATTATAATGAACCGGAATGATAAAGAATAGAGCTTTTAATCATACCGACTGCCAAATCAAGACCGATAAGATAGCGGCGCCCGTCGCATAACTTGATAACATAACTGCCGTATTTTCGATTTGGAGCACATACCGTTTTCTACCAGCGTCACTAACTCACACTAACTCACCAGATTTCTGTGTTATCTGATGGGTGGGGTATTGGGTCCGATTCATGATTGTGTCACCGATAGTGTATTAGTGATACACCCTTTGAATGTTACTCTTCGTTGATTTTTAGTACATATTCATTGAATAATTTTGTTTTTTTTATTGTAATGCGCTTAAGACTTAAAAAAAGAGTTTGATAATGGACCTTTGGAAACGGCCGAGCACGACACATACTTAATATTGCAGTCTCGGTTTGATTGATTAAACATTATATTGAAATTTTAAATATTATTCTGTTTTACTTTCACTAAAAGTTTCAGAGCTGAGAAATTGAGTTTGGACTAGAGATAGTAGAGTTACAAATATAATAGAACCAATTCCGCAGTTTTCCACAAATCATCTAATGATTAATGTATCATTTAGTGATTGATTTTTTTTGTGGACAGTAATGCAGTGAGTGAACTTCATTACCATACTGTAAGATTAATAACTTAAATAACCAACTTAATATTTGTATAACTTCATGACAATTTTCCACAAACAATTGTCCACCGACATCTTAAAAAAGATATAACGTTTTAGTGGAAAGGGATATTTCGATTTGGGTTTCAGTTTTGTGAT
The DNA here is from genome assembly GCA_037043455.1 of Cyrtodaria siliqua. Lineage (NCBI taxonomy): Eukaryota > Metazoa > Mollusca > Bivalvia > Adapedonta > Hiatellidae > Cyrtodaria > Cyrtodaria siliqua. Next base: position 113,474 of record JAWPHD010006654.1, on the reverse strand, counting down.
CACTATAGTTTGGTTTTGCAGAATAGTTAACTCATGTTAAATAACTATTAACGAATTAAAATCTTTAGATTATAATTACATTATGGTGTTGCTGTAATATTTCTAGTTGTATTAATAATAAGTTCCATTATGATGGAATGTCTCAGCACAACACAGATAGTGATTAATCCACTTAACTAATATATATACAACAATGCAGATGATACACAACAATATATATACAGATGATACACAACAATATATATATAGATGATACACAACAATACATATACAGATGATACACAACAATACATATACAGATGATACACAACAATATATATACAGATGATACACAACAATATATATACGTATACAGATGATACACAACAATATATATACAGATGATAAACAACAATATATATACAGATGATACACAACAATATATACAGATGATACACATCAACATATACAGATGATACACAACAGTATATATATACAGATGATATACAACAATATATATACAGATGATACACAACAATATATATACAGATGATACACAACAATATATATACAGATGATACACAACAATATATACAGATGATACACAACAATATATATACGTATATAGATGATACACAACAATATATATACAGATGATACACAACAATATATATACAGATGATACACAACAATACATATACAGATGATACACAACAATATATATATACAGATGATACACAACAATACATATACAGATGATACAGTTCTATACTCAAAAGAGAGGGGCCGCACGCTGACTGCTGTGTTGCGGGAAAGTATACCTTAATATATGATAATGCTAGAGCATTGTGGGAAATATCAAATAACATTGAATCATACATGATAATGTTACAGTTGCTTTTGATTAATTTTAAATTGTCATAAATGTGTAGGTGTTCACGGGCATGTTCTTAAAAAAATCATAACTTTTTAGTGGAAAGAGATATTTTGATTTGGTTTTCAGTTGTGTACTCAGGGAATAAAATTAAATAGATAAACAAGTGTTTGGAACTCTTTGTTAAATAAATAAAGAATCATGTGGCAAATTGCCAATGCTACATTAAGATAAATATTGTAACATGTACATATCTGCAATAAAATAATATTACAGGTTCGCCAATAGTATAAAGTGGGTGGGGTATGGTAAAAATTACAATGTCAATTTTTGCTTAAACTTCAATTTTCTTGCAACTGTCAATGCTGACATAGTGTGTCACATTTATAAGGACACATTTTGATACCTAGTGTCATGAATAAAAGAAATTCATAAAAAATATATTGTATTTTTGATTTCAGTACTTCGGGTGCATCCAATCATTGACATCTTTTCCTTTTTTATTGAAAGTGAATACACACATCCATAGTCCAGTATGTTGTTTACAATATGTAGGAATAAAAATGAAAAAATTAAATAACAGCAACTTAATGAAACAGAATTTCATAACACCATCTATGCCAAATCAATGAACTTTCTGCACCGTGTTTTATCCCCAAAAGTAGTGCAAATCACTTTTAAATTATACTATTTGCACGAGATTTACTACTGCTAATACTACACAATGATTATTGAATGAACGGTATTACAAACATTTGTTTACCTCATGAACGATCCTCTATTGCGACTGTATTCTGATAGATCTGAACAGTTTATAACAGGTGCGTGGGGAAAACGTATTGTTTCTTCTTAAATATGTTATTCTTGAGAGAGATAAGCCTCGAAACATTATAAAATCAGTTAATTTGGCAAATAATATTGTTACTTTCTAATTTCCGGAAACTTCTCATTCGCAACATCTCGATTAATTCTATGAAGTATGATTCCGAACGTAGCCGGTATTATCCGAGTTTTCACAAACGAATGCCTTATAACACCTACATTTGCATTAAGTAGTGCCATTTTTATTTCTTAATTTTAGTATTTATAACGGCAAGGATTCATTTTCTTCGTTTTCTTGCAACATTTATAACACAAATGATAAGAATATTGCTTAAAATGAAAAATACAATTTGTAATTATAAATTCGAAAATTCGATTCGGATTTCCCTAGTATGCATCGTTAAAAAATGATAGGCGTATGAATCGTAATCGGTTAATCGGTCATATTTTGTTCAGCGAGGTGAAGCATTGAAAATACAACAAGAAAACGTAAACTCTTTAACTCGACATCCATGATTACCTGACAGGTGATTTGATTTGTCTTCAATGTTTTAACAATCTACTGGTTTGAATTTCGACTTAATACTCTAACATATTGTTAATCATTGTCCATACATTTAATCTAAGCCAAACAACAATTATTTTGTTCAGTAATTGTATTGTTTGCAGGGAAGTCCGTTACCCTATTGTTTTTGTTCACGCTAATTAAGTACCCACATATTGACATTTTTCCTTATGACTAAAGTGAATTATACTCAAGTTTAATATGAAAGGTTTGTTACATATTTCCAAGACTGTCTAGTTATTTAGGTTTCAACACCTAATACCCCACCCACTCGACAGTTAATTCAGAACATTGGCGAACCCTTAAAGTAAACAATCTAAAAAAAAACGTTCATACCTTGTCGTTGATTGTATGCGTTTATAATTTGATACCATCAACATTCAAATTCAAATTCTCCAAAGGTTCCATCAATCATCAATTATCTGTGATTGAAAAACAGATAAAAACAGTACTTAGCAGTTCGAATCAATATATAAATGGCGGAATGTATACTACGGGAGGGTACTAAACTATATTAACGGGTTCATATTTATATATAACTACACTTTATCATTATGCTGTAGGTCATACTACACCAGTTCATTTTCAGGCCTACCATATAGCTCTAAGCTCTGTACTGAGTTCCCTAATATAGGAAGCTATATTTGTTATTACTTGTTTTGAAAGACCTATCTTAGTTTTATCAAAACAACATACATAAGCCATACGATGAGTATGTTTTTAAAAAGCTGTTTGGGTCGAATGGTGCTGACCCACTTACTTGCATGTAGAAACATTAGGAAAATATAAAATATACTTCTTTATTTGATTATGCAACACATTATGAATACATTGCACAAATGTATGATTTTACCTTCATAAGTACTCTTCAAAAGTTGATGAATTTTAATTTTTTAGCAAAATGTTTTGGTTTGTTTACCTTGTCAACCAATCAAATTTAAGAGATTCTGTGTAATAGCTCCGAATTTACCCTGGAACTTTTTCCCTGCCCGCTGATTGGTTGGTAATTGGTGGTCTGATCTGTAGTGTTATTATGCCTGATACGTGGTTTTTGTACCACTTGATATGCCGCATAATGTCAATGACAAATATGAACTATTGCACGTTACATCTGTAGGGGCCCCGCTGAATAATTCGACGTGCCTAGACCGCAAAACTCAAACATAAATAATTGGGGTTGGAGGCAACGTAGTTCCCATTTTGCAAGCACATGCAGATGCACGGATTTTATAGTACTCTATTAAAAAAGACTAGTTTAAAGCTTAGACTAGATAACAGAGAAAACAAATCATAACAGAAGTAAATTATTATGTCGGAGAAGATTTTGTCTTCTTCGAAATTGCCAATGTTTCAAAAACGGTCACATAAATTGCATGTTCTTAATTATTGTTAAAATTCTCAGGAGTCGAAGATCATTACCTGTTCTCCCTTTTCCGAAAATTTCTTATTTTTTGCTGAATATACATTTCTCGTGACCTACCTGCATTTCACTCTTTCAGAGGCTATTTAAAATGGCGGCGACAAGGAAAAACACAAGGCCTAGGGCCAGTCAGCCGCACGCCATAAACTCCACTTCCCACTGGACAAATTAAAATATCAGGTTCACACTGTTATTGAAACTAAATTGTGTATTGAATTGAACTGTTGTTTTTCCATTCCCACAGTCCAAACGATGTGCCAAAAATAGCTCACACACGGTGTGTATTCAAAGGTCATATTATGCTGATTCATACACACATAGATAGATCGGTGGAATATTTGTAAAAGAGCGCAATTAAGTCGTTTGACATTTATCGAAACAGTGATCGTATATAATTCCAAGTTTTACATGAGTGACTTGAGTGAGTGCGTAATTTTTAGTTTAAACATATTTATTTTTACATCGATTGCGAAACAAGTTATTGCAACTTAGATTAATCACTCTCGATGGCTTCCTGGGTAGAACCAGTACTAAGCAATGTGGATTAATTATCTTTCTCAAGGATAAATAACGTGGCCGCGGCGAGGATCGAACCCACGACCTATCGATCTGGAGTTCGGCGCTCTACCACTGGACCACGCACACCACTAATTTACAAATTACAAACAAATAGATCAATCATCTATGTCGCAGAATTAAACACCAAGCAAATGAGTCATATCATGGATTGTCTGTAGCCTGTGTAGGGATTTGTGTAAGTAAATACACTTTTAATTACTGTAGGACAAGTGTTTAACCTTAAAACATATGAAATAGTGGTGGTTCGTATATATTAACTTAATTCTGATCATTTTTAGAACCCATGAGTGATGAATGATTGATGAAAATATAAGCCTTGCAAATACTATTTGTTCATGAATGCCACCTGTGTGTTCGGTCTGTGACTTAATTTTGGACAGTAGCCAGAGAGCGCCACATTCAATTCCAGTTGTGTTTTAAGCAAACTATTATGGAACGCTGGCATTGATAGCATTAAGAAAGTTGCACATAGTTATTAATATTAAAAATAAATGGAAAAATATGTTATTTGTCCAGGTCTGCTTAGAGGCAGTGTCAGTGTCAGACTGTTTTCACCAAGTCATTTCCCAGTCTCACAGTAATCGGCATAAGTCCATCAAGAGCCGTGTGTAAGCCAGTGTGTAGGTAAGCGCAGCTTCAAAAAAACTCTGAATTTATCAAGGTATATTCGTTGCAAAATATGTGGCATTGAGCACCTGCCCTTAGTCTGAGACTTTATATACTAAAAAAAACGTTTTACAGCACATCGACACATAAATAGGTCATATTGTGCGTAGTACGGATGTAAAATGAAACAAACTAAATAAAAACGTCCTTGTATTATATCTAAAACATTTAACTTAACCAGGACCCTGACTTAATCTAATGTGCTGACATGTCCCAGCGATAGCACGGTGGACGATAGCAATCTGGAGCTTCCGTGTTCAGGTCACACATGCACCACTGAGTTTCATCTGTGTTTTTGGGCAATACACCTTCCCTCAGCCTTGTTTGTTCCTCAGCCTCGTTTGCTGGATTGAGATTGAAATTGGAGGGTCTATCCTTCGAGCACGATAAAGAAACATATAAATATATTCATTAGTAAGAGTAAGACATTTTCTCAAATTCCTATGTGTCCCCCTTCCCCTCTCTCTGAGGCAGATCTAAATAAGGTATACCGGTAATGTGTTGATTAGCCGAAAACGATTATTTTTAATTCGTCGTACATGTAAAAAATGTTCTATAATCACTATTCATCATGTTCATCTACATATTTCAATCCTACAACTTGTTAACTATTTAAATTGAAACGAAATCTGGTTACGGTAAACACAATATTTATCATTTTTTAATTTTCCTATGTGCCTTTCCCCTCTCTCAAGAGCAGCTCTAAATGACATATAATGTGTTGTTGAGCAGACTTTTTTTGTTTGTTTTTTCGGTTCTTAGACCCTCCTACCCATTTTTTTGTAAAAAAAAGATTAACAAAAAAATAAATTCAACAGAGTGTTTTTTTAACACGAAAACCTGGTCAATGTTCCCACCGTGTTCTGTTCAATATATATTCTTACAAAAAAAGTTCTATAATCACATTTTTTCTAACTTACTACCTATTTAAGTTAAAACAAAAAATATGTATGGTTAAACAGTATCTGTATCATTTTTATTGTCAGAGTCCCTGATGTCCTGAGACGCTGGGAGCTAGCTGTAAAATGTTACTGAAGTCACAATATATGGGAGGATTTTATTGAAATAAGTGTCTAGTCACATACATCATAACTTTTTACAAAATTAACAACCTAATCAGAAATACTCCATAACAAGAATAGAATAATGCGATGATGTACAATAATTTATTTTATGAATCATGAATCAGCAATACCTCATACGGACATTACAGTACTAGCATAAACTGCAAAAAAATATGTCTAGTAACATTCGTGACTTGAGGGAATAAAGTTCGATTGAAAATGGTAAAATAATTAGCAAAATCTATGACAAGAGAGATGACTTTAGTTTTGACATTGTTAATTATCCCCACTTGGATGGGGATGTTCCCCGAGCAACTTCTTATGGGGTTTATCTGTCTCAACTTATTCGTTTTTCTAGAGCTTGTACTCGAGTTGAGGATTTTAATATTCGTAATCTTTGTATAACTAAAAAGTTACTCAATCAGGGTTACCGTTACCATAAACTTCGTAAAACCTTTGCAAAATTTTATTATCGTAACCCTGATCTTCTTTCCAAATATAAATGTAATTTAAGGATTCCTCTGCGACAAGGACTATCACAACCTGACTTCTATGGTGATGTGATTTATAAACTTCGTAAGATTCTTGGTCATGATCACTTTCATACTATCTTTGTTAAACTTGTTAAAAAGTTTATCAAAAGAGGTTATGACCCTATCATTTTGCTGTACTGCATGCTTGGTGGTGGACCCTTTTACAGTTCGCCACTATGCTTTCCTCTTTAATTGTACGATGACCGGACTGGCTGTGGACCCTATGATGTCGCCTACCTAAAGCCCATTGGGACGGTGGCGTTTGATGTTTGTCCATGATCTTTCTTGTCGTGCCCTTAATGGTGTATTCTCTTATTGCTCTGGCTTCTGCCAAGTCATTGAATACCTTCATTGTGGCTTTCTAGGCTATTGTTTTTTTGTATTATATTTACACGAGCATATTTGAGTTTTACTTATATTGCCTATTGATGCTGCCTTGTTGGTTAGAGATTAGATCATGGCGGGGATTTCTTTATTTACACTGTCCTGTTTTAATGGGATGACAGTAGGGTAAGTGTGAGGTTCTGTGCACCCTATAACCGGTTTAAACCCCCAGTGGCCTACTTTGCCACTGACCGTTCCAAGGCGGTAGCCGTTCCAAGGCGGTAGCCCTATTGTCAACCCTTTTGTGTTTGTGATGTCGTTTGCATTTTTTATTAATTTTGCCTTTTCGTTTGTCTGTTTGCGTGTTTGTCTTTGTGTTTTGTGGTTGACTGTCGTCCTTGAATGCTGCGTTCTCTGTCCTATATTTCTATCCTTCTTTATTTGGACCCACTAATTCGACATTCCCACGATCATCAGTTCAGCGCATGTCTGTCTGTTGACAGAGGTGGATCGATGGCGACATTAACTGGAGAGTTCATTGGAATGGCTCAAACTAAGGACTAATACAAAAATATAAATGTGTTTCTGTTAATCTGACCATGCCCAATTTCTTTATTGGATTAAAATGATGTTTTCTGAATTTTCCTGGATTATAAAGTGTGTTGAATAACCAATGGCGGGAGGTGTATATTACTAGTTCTATCCAGAAAAGTGGGTGGTCTGCCTCCACGAAAAAAAAAATATAAAAATAACAGATACATGTAAATATAAAACCCACATGTGTTGAAAATTACTTACACCAGGCTGAGAGGTGCGCATATTAAAGGGTCATGCATCAATCTTTTTTTAAAACTCCAAAATGTTATAACTTATAATTTAAATATATGCAAGCGGGTGTAAAGTGAAAATAATACTTGATTAATCAATCGATGTGCTAATTTTAATGCTTGATGAATTCTTCAATATGCTGTGTGTCCCTTTAATAAATAAAAACAATTTTTGTATGATGCAATTTAATTGTTTATGTAAAGTGAAAATCATACTTGATTAATCAGTCGAGGTGCTAATTGTAATGCTTGATTAATACTTCAAAAATGCTGTGTGTCCCTTTAATAAATAAAAAACAATTATTGTAGGATGCAATTTAATTGTTTATTCTTTATATTTGAGATGTTTTGATGTAGATATATGAAATAAAATGTTTTAAATCAAATACATAATTCACTTTCAGTCTTTGATATCTGACATATTACATATTTGAAGACGGAGACAGACAGACAGATAGCTCAATTCCCTCTATCATTGTTTGATGTTCGAATGCAGTCCCATTAGTAGTGTTTTCGAGTTATGCTCCATCTATCACTGTGTGAAGTGCGAATTTTATTGCGATCCCAGTCATTTTCTTTTTTTTTAGTTAAATTTAGAACACAAATTGTAATTATGAGAATATAATTACAAAGGGTAATAGTTATAGTTCTTGTTGTCTGCACTTCCACTCATTGCCCTCCATCACTGTGTGAAGTTCAGGCCTGCCAAAACGTTTTAACACAAAATCCTGAGATTTTTAAAATTTAAGATTTAAAGCAAACATTTTTAAATAGAAATTTAGAGCTCGCACTTTTTTTTTTAATTCGCAAACTTTATTTTCACACTTTGTTTTTAAAGCACAAATTTGAATTATAGAAAATAATAGATTAGCATACTTCACAACAAAAATAGTTTTAAGGGAGGACTGCATAATTCGATTAGAAAGACTTGGTTAAATTTCTGCCACAACTGTCTTTTCATGAATTGCACTTACCTTATTACACATATGCCTGCTAATGCATAACTCTAAAACAAATTATAGTCATCGTAGCTGTTATAGTGATACACCACCTAATGATTTGCTAGTTCCTCACACTTGCTATTTCAATTAGCTTGACAAATTAAAGAAGCCACAGATATGCAAATGCCGTTATGTCACCGAAGGAACTAATGATATCCTTAGGTGTTAATCTTATATTCAGGCACTGCTTACACGGACGATCCCCATTAATTCGGCACTTGTAATTACTCTCTGGCCAGGGAGCGTAACAGGACAAATTCGGGAAATAGATGATAAACTGTTAAAATATAGCTGTTATATCATGAACATTTTGTTTTGATGGAAAATCCGGAGATTGTACACTTAAATTCGGAGATACGAAAAGAGACTGAAAAATACGGAGATTTGGCAGGCCTGGTAGTAGTTCCTGGGTTATGCTCCGGACAAGAATTATAAGTATAAACTTACAAAGGGCGTGACTCTATTTTAATTTGAATGAAGATAGAGCTAGGAGTCTTAATTAAGTATCATTAAGTGAAGTTTCACTGCAGTACCATAAGTAGTTTATGGGTTATGCTCCGCTCCGGACAAAACTTGTATGTATAACATTACACAGGGTATTAACTCTAATTTGATAGAGTTATGTTGGTTATGCATAGCACTTCCTCGCCCATGATCCGAGCAAGTAATCTAAAATGTTCTGACGATAACACAACACAATAGCTTTAAAGACTCTGAGTGGAAACCATCTTCCAATTTATAGAAACAGTTATGTTAGACCTTAAACGAAAATTAACTTAGTGAACTAAAACCATGGGTCTATGTAAAGTATTTGAGCTTGACAAAAGCAACCTTGGAGAGAAATGGTATCAAAGGATCTTGGAATCCACCTTTAACCCAAGATGTTTTTACCTGAAGATTAGTTTCTTTTTCATATAATAGAGACACTAGTAACCTTGACCAGAGTAACCTGTAAAGCAATATCAAGCCTCATATCCATATGTTTAGGAATACGTCTGACATGTCCTCTTCTTACATGTCTATCACTATATATTGTTTTTCTATCTATAGTAACGCTAATACTGACCTTGACCAAATGAAATGATAATCTGTCAAAAACCTCGTTATATAATGGGAAATTTAGCAATGACATATATAATTTAACCGGACTTACTATGTGGAAACCTTGTTAAATTATATTTAAGATGTTATAGTAAGAAAAGAAGTTACAAACGGTCGTACTGTCTCAATTTTCCAGAATTAACAATAAATGTATGGTGTTTTACGTCATTTTCAACACATGTAAATAAATACTGAAAAGTGGATCCCTTGGAAGCAACAAACACAAACAAGAGATAAAAGTAGCAGACTCGTTTTTTTTATGAGTCTGTTCAAGGTTATATATGACGGCCGATTTTTTTCGTGGTGGAGGCGACCACCTACTTTTCCTGGGTAGAACCAGTACTGTACACCTCCCGCCTTCCGTAAGAATCGATACTTCCTCACTTACAAGTCGAGCTACCAGTGAGATTCGAACACGCAGCAAGCGTAGGTTTACAACGTAACGTCGTTTACCATTCGGCCACGGAGACGCATATAAACAGATATATAAGGTTAGCCTCTACTCTACTGACATATACTCAGTACGTTTAAAAACGTAACAGGTTTGATTTTCAATTATTTTCAGTCCGCTGTTATTTTGTTTTGCAAATCTAGATTGTACTTTAAGTTAGTACACATGTTTGTTTTGTCCGAACGGTTAACATGGCGACAAGTAGTTGCGTAAGATTTGATCTGCTTCTTTCAGTTAAAACACATTTTGCACGAGGAATTTTTACATCTCTAAAAATTCAAATCTACCAAGTGTACTACGAAATAACAATGCATTACTTGTAAAACACCACGTGCTATAGATGGAAGTGTGAAGAAAAATATAATAAATACTGAAAAGGACATCCTTTGGAAGCAACAAACGCGAACACGAGATAAAAGTAGCACACTCGGTTTTATTGAGTCTGTTAATGAGAGGTATAAACTCCATAGTCACTTAAATAGAGTTACAAATACAGACACTCGGCTATGTCTTGTCTTTATGGCGAATTCGTGCTTTCACCAGCTCATGGCGAATTTGGGTATTTACGTAATCACATGAATGCAGGACACCACATCCCAGGACTGGAACACACGACGTTCTGATTAAGTCAGACGTACCATCACTGATCTATATAGCTTCTTGTTTAGTACTATCCATCTCAATGGAAAATAATTTTACATTGTACAACGCGCCTCAGGATGTATTATATAGTTCATCATGTCGCACATGTAAATTAACATTGTGTGGTTTAAAACAATACCTTATCAAATTCGAACTCGGATTCATTCGCAAGACAACTTCATTTTGTTGTGTAATGCCTACTTAGTGTTAGCAATCTTACACAGTATCGACACATATCGGTAGTGTAGTGGTTATCTATTTGAAAAGCAAATAAGAACTTAATTGTCTTAATGTTCCAAGTTCAATTCCCGCTCAGGGCAACTATTTGTAGTAAATATATTCGAAAGCCGTACATTTACCACTAAGAAGGCTAGATAAAATGTGATATGTTACATATCGATTACCGGCTTACTATAACTATCGACTCTTGCAATGGACGGATGCTCGTCGAACTGAAACTACTTCACCCGTGACTCATTCATACGCATGAGTTAGTTAAGTATCTTACGATTCAAAACTAAGGCATTTAAAAGTTGAACATATATTCGTTGTAACTTAAGCATATTTATTGTGTTTATATTTCCATTTACATGAATGGAGAGAACTGTAACTTAGGTTGCAACAACTTGTGGTTCAATCCGTTTGCATATGTTGCCTGTAATAGTGCGATTCTTCATACATATATTGTAACATATGAGTGCATAAACATACACGTCTTGGAGCCGCGAGACGATGTTTTATATGCGCCGTCTTCGATTCGTATATGTGATTGACTTCTTTATGTTTTGACTTAGCGCAGATTATCTTTGCGCAAGACATAAACAGTCAATTTAAACTTAAACACTAATTTTATAAACGTACCAGTTACCTTAAAGGGACACTGTCCGTAACTTTTAGCTTATAAAACACAAATAATTATGTTCGCAAACATTACACACTAAACATTATTCAATATTTACTAATTAAAAGCAAGACTGTTTAACGGAATTCAATTGCGGTACAAAAAAAAGAAAATCCACTTCGTGCGTTTGAACTCGCAGCCCAAACTAAAATTACATTTTCTTTACACTCGCAGTAATAAATGTGTGCGTGAGCGTAAAGTAGTCGGACATCGCTCCCGACTGAGATAAGCGGGCTATACATATTACGCAATACATACTATGGTGAAAACCTAATGCGCTAATGGAAGTCACGTAATCGCAGAAAAGGTAAATATTGTGGGTCCCACTTTATTTACATATAATAATTTAAAAAAAAATCTTTCACACTCACGAATGTATTCCTACATACTTCTTAGTGTCTATCCTCATGTTTTCATGTTTACATTTCACTGAATAAAAGTCACACAGTTAGTTGGTTATGCTCAATAACTGCTTACTTACGGACAGTGTCCCTTTAAGTGAAAAATTGTCTGATATGTGTTATCCACTTCAGACTTAAAGGTTAATAACAAACAAAACAACAACAACATTTTGTTAAGTTTAGGAATAAACTTAACAAGGTTCTATCGATATTGTAACATCCCAGTAAACACCAACGCTGGATCAATGTTGGACCAATGTTGGATTTTGGTCGCTTTATCGGCGACCAAAATCCGACGTCTATCCGACGTTAGAAATCCGACGTCGGGACAACGTCATGATACGACGTTGTAACGACGTTGGATTTCGGTCGCACATATGTAGTTGTAAAAACCTTTTTTCACATGATGTATTCTACATTCCATTGATGAACAGAGTTGCGAACTGAGGTTTTCTTTCAAAACTGTTTCGAAACTTTATTACTCCCCTTTGCCGCTCACTCTGGGATCCGCTAGGTGTCGTTTATTTCTGGCGGAAAATGATATGACGCGTTCACTTCGCGCATATGCGCATAATATATTTGAACATTGTATGTGAGTTTCGCATAGAAAAGTGCAACAAAACAATAATTGCTTCAACCAGTAAGATGTATTATATTTATGTCTGCATTGTTTTATTTAAACACTTGCAATTTTCCGTTTTAAATTTTTAAAACGCGCAATCTCTAGCTCCGCATATTTGAAAGTGGCGCAAACAGGAAAGCTGAGAAAAAACAAACAAACAAAGTCGAATAAATCGGAGCTTTTGTCCCTTCTTTACTAGGGGCCTTTATAGGGCGTCTTCCCCTCCCAAAATTTCGTTGACGTTCAGTTTTCCCCTGAATTGGACTTTACACCAGGATTTTCCTTCCCCTTTTGCTACTTTCCGTGCTCATTTCCCTCAAATTTGGGGGCCTGGCCCCCTTCCCATGATTTGGAAAAGAGCCTTAGCTGCATGTTGTCATCGAAAGTCGGCATGAAGATGTGCACATGGTGCTAGTCCCAAATATTTAGACATACGCATGTTTCTTTAAGGTATTCGGGCAATGAAAATACATAATTAATTGGGCACTGGCATCAGACCAGTTATAAAATGAAGAATGGATTTTTTTCTAATACGTTTTCTTCATTAGATGAATTTTAAAAATTATTGCTGACCAAACAAGCTCAGTCCTTCACCTTTCTAAATTTATAAATATTTCCAATAAAACGTTGCGTGCTCGGTATCAACGAGGGGCCAACAGTGGGTGCCCAATAGACCAGTCACTATTTTAACGATTCACAGGACCAGTTTAGTGCATAAAATACACATCTACGAACGGCAAGACGAATTTTTGATACGTGCCATCCTCCGACGTGCATATGCGTTTGCCTTTTTATATGTGGACCTTCCGCAGCGATTCTCTGTGCTAGACAGGGTGTATCTATAAACGTCCGTATGTAAAAAAAAGCACCCAAAGAGACGTAAATAAATGAGACTAATGACAAGTTGTGAAATTATTTTTTAAAGAGTGTATTAATCGCACAATTTAAAATAAGACTATTTGTTAGTTATTTGACGTTCATTTTCAAACAAGCGAGCTCTACGGTAACACGAGTAGCAAATACTACGGGGGGAAAAAACGTGGTAAAAAACACACAGTTAACTCCCTTGTTAAGGGAAGGTCATGGCTATATTCGTTCCAAACGCAGTTAACTCCCATCTCTATTTGGTATCCGGCCCACCTCTATTCGCGTTGTATCTAGTCCATGCAGTTGGCCGGTTACCAGACTTCATTGTTAATGTGACGTTATTAGGAAAACAACCGTTTGACAATTTATAAAATAATGGTGATTGTTACCGGCTGAGAGTCAAGGTTACGGTATTTCTACCTAAACTTTAAAAGCTACTACAGTATCGATCTAAAATACAATGTTTAAATGAACCGCATCGCACTTTAGTGATATATATAGATGTTACGGTAATGTAGGTGGGTGGGGAAATTTTAACCACTGCTGTTGCCAAGTTTCCAAGAAATGTGCGCGTTTTTATTTAGAACTCAGATGTTGAACGGTGCTTAAAGATTCAATTATTTTTTATTAAGTTCTGAAAAATGGTTTGGCTTAGGAACAGGGGTGGGATGGGGGCCCGATAATCTACAAAGAGTGGGGGGGAGGATGGAGAGTGAGTAATCAGAGTATGTTAAAAGGGGCCCGGCCGGGTCAGAGTATGTTTTGGCTCCCATTCCAACCCCTGCCTCCCAGCAATTTCGGTATTCCTGGGGGTTTAACGACGGTGGTGGTTGGCACATTTACCATAAAACGCAAAGTAAATGGAAAATTTACCATGAAGCTATTTATGGTAAAAAAGAGTATGATAATGGACCTTTGGAAACGACCGAGCACGACACATACGAAATATTGCAGTCTCGGTTTGATTGAATCTGTTCATGAGCGGTACTGAAATATGCTAGCTACCGCTCACGCCCTCTAGCCCCGAGTTTAGCAGAACTCAATATTCATAAAATCAATAGTACACAGATGTAACCATCCCGAAGATAGCATGCATACGGCGTGGACATGGAGTTATATGCTTCCCCATGTCGTACGGCGTATTGTCCCAGTATCTAATATAATTAAATGCCCCGAAGAGCGAAATAAACATAATGGAATTTAGTTGGGAGCAGCGGTTATGAAGCCTGCGTATCACACGTAACAGCCAAAAGACTAAATTAAAAAGCAGACAACATATCCTATGAGTGGTTAAACAATACACAGAGCCTTTTATCGGCCGGAGTAGGGGAACCACCGAATCAAAAATTAAGTAAGAAAACAAAAGAAATTGAAAATGTATCACCCACCGATAGCTAAATATAAGTATCGGGCTCAGCGATCTAATGACAGTACTGATTGCAAGCGCGGGAAGACGTTTTACTGCCGCCACACTGCACAAGCAACGCCACTGTGCTATAAAAAAAGTGTATGATAATGGACCTTTGGAAACGACCGAGCACGACACATACGAAATATTGCAGTCTCGGTTTGAATGAGACTGTTCATGAGCGGTAGTGAAATATGCTAGTTGCCATTAACTACCACCGTTCAAATCCAAATATTTACATTTCTATTGCATTGACCTAAAATGAAACACGTCTATGTGTTGCATTTAAATCGTAAGTTGCTATAAACAAGCGTGCGATGTTGGCAACGTCACTGTTACCAAGTACATAAAAGGATTAAAATCAATATTTCGATATTTTTACGACTGTTGAAATCCATAAGTAAGTTTAGATTTAGCGATAAGTGTCTTGGACTTCACACACTTTACACTAGCCTAATATTTTGCATAGCCTGTCGAAAGGTCTAAATATTGAACTAAATCCTTAGAAAAATCAATTCTTTAATTCTTCAATGGATTCATCTAGTTTTTCTTTTGCCTGATTCCAGTACATGCTTGTTAACATCCCTCTGCCAGGAAATATTTTCCTTTTGCAGTGTTAAACAGTAGCTTCTTGAACATGTTTTAATGGCGTATCAACACATTATCTAAGGTTATTTAGAGCCGCCTCAGACAGAAGAGAAGGATATATACTACTAGGAATCATATAACATTCAATACATGGGACTGCCCACTTTATGTCCGGCGCATCATTGGCCGGAATAGTAAAGAAGCAGCGTCTAAAACTTTCTCGTCTCTCACAGCTACGGGTTTTAAATCCCACTGTAAGCTTGACTTGTCAAGTGAGAAAGTGTCGATAATCACAGACGGCTGGAGGTATACAGTACTGGTTCTATCCAAGAAAAACAAAGGGTCTGCTTATACCACAAAAAATGGACTGTCATATATAGCCTAACATGTGCTAAAAATGACGTAAACGTAACACAACATTCAAACAGTTTATGCCCACAGCAAAATGACAAAGCTAAGATATTAAACGCTTTCCAATGGGCACATTGAAACACTCGTGGTGCAAGTAAGATCTTTAGATTCATATTCTACCATGCTGTGTCACAACCGTTTCGGAAATTAAGACGTTTTAGTCAAATGCTACCAATAGCGTTTACTGAATCGGTTATAAAACAAACTGTGTTTTGAACATATGTGGATTTGTTGTTGTTGTTTTTAATGTCTGTTATATTTTCAGTGCCATTTCTGCCTTAATTAAGCTGCACCCTTAGATGTCCTGAATGTTCAAGAATGTCCAAGAAAAGAATATAGTATGCGTCTTCCACTGTTTGTGGTTGTTTACGACTGCGTTCTGCTTTATGTAGAAATCAGCATTAATAACCTGCAACGGATGGCTTGAACTTGCAACCGAACTAAAAAGGACTGGATGTACATGTACCATTAATGAGGCGCTGTTATCTGTGGTTGATGGATACAATAGTGGGAATAAGTGATGTACCAAACAATCAATTGTGGCAAACTATCAGTTATTTAGTAATTGATATTAAGTCATGACATTCCACAAGAGATCATTGCAAAAATTAGAATTCTATTATCGCTGAAAACAAAAACACAAAATATACAAGTTACTTAGACAAGAATCAGTCGAATTACCACCATCTCAAAATAGTACAAAATAAACTCCTGCTTTATATACAACATGTACAAAGAAAGTTACTTTTATTTCGCGTACAATGAAGAGACGGGGAAGCAAACCCGAGCTGCATTCATCTAGTGACACTGGTGAGAAGTGAGTGAGTTCAATTACGTTAGCCAGACATGATTTACTATTTTCTAGCGCATGCGTGGTTGAGAGGGTAAAGACGCTGCATTGGAAACCATCTCAACGCTGCGGGTTCGAATCCCACTGGGACCTACACTTGTAAGTGTCGATTATTATGGATCATAATCAATTGTGGCCAACGATCAGTTATTTATTAATTGATATTAAGTTATGACATTTCACAAGAGATTATTGCAAAAATTAGAATTCTCTAATAACCATAATGTGCTGATGATTTTTTTCCATTTGCATTCCAGTGTGTGTTTTTTTTAATGAGTTGAGCTCGCTATGAGGCAGTGCCTTATTCATGATTGTAATAAATGTGATGTACGCAGATCATGGTAGAAATAAATATGGTATACATTAGTCATGGTAGTTATAAATGTGATAAAAAGGTGGTATACACTGGCAATGGTGGTAGTAAATGTGTTGTATAACGTGTTATAAAGTGGTCATGAGAGTAAATTTGGTATACATTTGTCATGGTAGTAATGAATGAGATACTGATATAAAGTCATGGTTATAATTAATGTGGTATACATAAGTCATGGTTGTAATAAGGCCATTATTTTTTAATATAAATTTGTTTTTGCATCGGGAATTTGATAGTTTATTGCTTTTACCTCCTCCCTGATGTTAATAAAACATTTCATTCCCTTCCTTTAAATTTAAATAATTAAACTATGCTTTACTAAATTGTTATTTGTTTCCCTTCCTCCTACAGCAATTTTCTGTCTTGATGGTTCGTAAAACAAATAATAAAAAATAATGGCTTAAATGGGATATACCTTGGTCATGGTAGTATGTAAATATTGCAATCCTGTGAGGGTGACAGTGAATATTTGTAAACCTTCTAAGGTTATTTATTTTATTATACTGACAAATATGTTTGAAAAAGAAATTTGGTCCTGCTAAATATTCCTTTGAAATTAAACAAGAGAAAACATTGTGCTAAATATTCCTTTGAAATTAAACATGAGAAAACATCGTTATTTCTATCTGTTCCAAATCACTATTTTCAGCACCTAGAAAATAAATGTCTGCAGATTGTTCTTTTGTGTTCTTCCGGAGTCTTCAGCTGTGAACTCATGCGTAAACTTTTCAAATCATCTTCAGAAGGTTGTGCAAACTGTGATCGCCATTTTAGTAAATGTTCACTGTTTTTTATTTGCATATGTATACAAACACTGTTCAGCATTGCTTTGACTTCACAATTATAAGACGGTACAAATTAAACTGGAGTGACACTAAAAAAAAGACATTCAGTGATTCACTCCAAGGAGACATTACAAGCGAAATGAGATATTACAAAAATGGGAAAATAAAAGTATTTAACACTGGTATTTGGCATTCATTATTAATAAAAATTAAATATGATACCAGCGGTCATAGTAATAATAATTGTAGTATGCATAACTCGTGGAAGTAATACATGGGGTATTTAGTGGTCATGGTAGTAATAAATGGGGTCATGGTAGTAATACATGTGGTATTTAGTCTTAGTAGCCATGGTAGTATTAAATGTGATATACAGTCATGGTAGTAATACTTTGTCATGGTAGTAGAAAATGTGGTAAAGCGTATCCATGATAGTTATACATTTGTTTATGTGATAGCCATGATAGTGATACATTATGTGATACTTCGGACATGTTAGTAATCAATGTGATATACAGAGGTCATGGACTAGAAAATGTGGTAAAGAGTAGCCATGGTAGTTATTGGTAGTTATACATTATGTGATACTTCGGACATGTTAGTAATCAATGTGATATACAGAGGTCATGGTAGATTTATACTTGTGATATACAGTGGTCATGAAAGTAGAAAATGTGGTAAAGAGTAGCCATGATAGTTATACATTATGTGATACTTCGGACATGTTAGAAATCAATGTGATATACAGAGGTCATGGTAGATTTATACTTGTGATATACAATGGTCATGAAAGTAGAAAATGTGGTAAAGAGTAGCCATGATAGTTATACATGTGATGTACTTTGGACATCTTAGTAATCAGTGTGGTATACAGTCATGGTAGTATTAAAATACAAGGGTCCTGGTACTTGTGCGATGGACTTTGTGAATATCATCAACAAGTAAGTGGACTTAAGAAGCAGCTTCAGCCACATGCAATACCAGGTTACAGACAAAGCTATGCGCTATATGCCAGTGTCAATAAGAATGGCATGGAACATGGTAGTCATTGCCCAGTACAAGACAATCCCCTACACCACCAAACAAAACATCCAATCAATACGTAATTTAGAAGAGCAAACGGGGCTCACATAGAAAGCAGACAAAACAAGCATAACTAAAGATTAAAACTAGCACATGGAGTACCATCTACCATATATATATACGGTTTTTGGTCATACGCAGTGAGTCGTCTAGGGTGCATCTATAAACGTCCGTATTTTAAAAAAGGCACTAAAGATGTCAATTTAATCATTAATGAGACTAATTTAATGCATACCACATACCTAATATCAAATTTAATTTATTAATATGTCTGTGATATATATACAATGTACTAGTATTACACTTACAGTAGCAATGCAAACGCATTTTTCAAATTAGAAAATATTGGGAAACTGATTAGTATTTTCTAAATAGTATCATCGAAATAGTCGAGTGAGGGAAAAAAAGTTAGTTTATGAACCACCCCACATGCAAAAAAAATATTTTTTGTGTCCAACAATTGCCAAAATGAATAAGCCTTTTTATCAATTTTTCTGAAAAAGCAACCTAGCTGATAAATATTGTTTTTTCCTTGCAATGAAGTCATGCAGATCTTTATTTACAAAGTAATGTGTCAAATGAATGTTTCTTTCCCTTTTTCTTTTAAATATGTGCTACTATTTTCACAAGTTGGTGTTAAACCCGTCATCTTTGCTATGTAAACAAATGAGTACTCGCGTTAGATGGCCTACATGACTTATCGTGACAATGTCAAGGTCAAATTTGAACAGTTCTGAAAAATGAGTAAATTAGCCTAAAAAAGCCAAAAGTTCTTTCGTGATGAATGATAACATGTGTATGAAATATTTAAAGTGTTATTTCACTAAAGAATTCATGAGAATTATTAGTGGGAACAAGTTTCTAGTCCGAAATAAGACTCGAAAAAGACGATCTTGTTTGTGGTACCACGCATGCGCATTACGGTCACATGACAAGAGTTGTCTTTTCTGATGTTAGCAGGTGTTGAAAAATGCGCAAATACACCACGAGTACGTCATTTTTTGTGAGATTAAATATAAAACAAATTGAAGATTAATTATTGAAGTTCTTTATTTGTACATAAACTAGAGCGTAATCATCAGATTTAATACTGAACTTCCAAAAACCGCACTTCGCTTCCATTTATTTTTCATCTGCCAATAAATAACAAAAGCCGTGAGGTCAATTACGTAATCTATGCCGTGTTTTCTTCCTATATTCAACATAAAAAGTTCCACTTTTTAGTGTCTTAGCACTTAAAAGATGCGTAATTTGACGTACCCAACTTCAGGTTGGGATATTCCTAAATTCTAAATATAGCTTACGCGGCGCCACCTATCGGGTTTTGCATTGCTACTTACAGTACGTAAAATATATATCAAATTTAATTTATATACAATGAACAATTATTACACTTAACCAAATCTATATAACATATACGAAGTTCATACCTTGGCGTTGATTGTATCCGTATATTGTTTGATACGATCAATATTCCAATTCAAATTCTCCAAAAGTAGTAAATGAATAATTGTATATAACAAATACTAGCAGATCGACATAGCGACAAGGTCAATTTGTAAATGGAGAAATGTATACTAAGGGAGGTAACTACACTATTTAACGTGTTCACGTATATGTAAATTAAGTGATGTAACTGCTGCACTAACGGGTATATGAACAGAAAATAATAGTATTAACTGCACTGTAATGAGCCGAGTCGAACTGGATGTTACGACACATCGACACAAAAAAGGTTATATGTCGCCAACAGGAATGTACATTCCAGGCCACTCCTTCATTTATATCGAGATAAAACTATGCAAACTAGACCGAGAACCTTTTCACCTGCAAACTTGCAGATTTGTACAAAGTTGCTGCACATTCTGCGTGAACACTTTATTTTTCGTTGGAGCCAGTATCATTTTTTTCAGCTACAATTCATGTTACACCTGAACAAAATACAAGGATGACGATGGAGATGTGCATGACGAAAATGACAAAATGAATATGTATAATGTGATATTTTAATTATGTACATATGTAAATAATAGTTAACATTTCATGAACGAATTTGTCCAGAGTTTTCCCTATGGCCAAATTCGTTTCTAACAATATTTCAAAATATCACTATTTTACGACATGTATATAGTCATGTTATAACACATGCAACATAACGGGATATGTTCGTTTACTCTATTAACAAATATATTCTAAACCAGCACTTTTGTTATTTAGGCCACTCGTGCGTTTATATATTGTAATGAAAACAATATCTGTGATCGTCAATACCGACATGATACAGAATATATCATAGTTACCATTGAAATATACATCCGTGACTGATATCGTCAATACCGACATGTTACAGAAAATATCAGTTACCATTGAAATATACATCCGTGGCTGATATCGTCAATACCGACATGATATAGAAGATATCATAGTTACCATTGAAATATACATCCGTCACTGATACAATACCGACATGATACAGAAGATATCATAGTTACCATTGAAATATACATCCGTGACTGATATTTCCAAATAATTAATAACACATTCTTTGTAAGAAATACGATTATATAAAGAAAATAACCTTCGTGGTACTTCCGCCTTAAATATTTGTGTTACTTTGATCAAAATGGCGATCGAAGTCGGTCAAGCATATATTGGACCTCTTAATAGACCTCTGACATACAGTTGCTAAATCAACATATGCAACACCGATAAAAACAATTTGTAATGTTTATAAGCTACAGATTGAAACAAAACATGTATATAATCTATACAGAAAATACATTTAACCACATTTGTACACGTCATTTTCGCGCATACCTGTCTCATAAGGGCTATATACACAAATAACACACGCTTTTTATGTTTTATGTGTTTTTAACTATTCTGTCATAACTATGAACATAATTAACTGTTTATATAGTGAATACTTAAACTACAAAAGCTTGCAGCAAGACGTATATCTATATGTACATACAAAGCTACTCCATCAGCATTCAACACTATACAGGATGTCAGGATAGTGATTTAACTACGCCATTTTGTTACAAGAAATAGTCCCTGAACGATATCTCATTTAACAAATATAAAATGAACAAGAACAATTAATTTACACTGAAACACTATTCCTTTATTTGGAGAAGACTAAGTAGCATTACATTAGCGTAACACTGTACAGGCAGACGTTTTAATGAATTTAATTGAATTGACCGGACAAGTACAAAATGGCGGCCTCCATGAAGCTTTTGTGAGGTATGTGCAGTGCAAATAATTAATAACTGCTAAGTAAATACAGAATAACAGTGATTATGGATATCATCTGATGATAAATGAATGATGGGAGAATTGATTTGAACTGATGACTACAATACATATCATACAACTACTGTGATTTCCATTAAATATGGATAAACATTGTGTGCTAAACAACCTGAACAACTCAACACAAGGTAATATTTGGTTACTTCATACCCATTAGCATTCATCTAACAGTCAGTCCATTTCACAGTAGTCGAACGCTACTGTACTCCCGGCGGAAGTTGTGTTTTGTGTATCGATGGATTCGATGTAAAGCAATGTCCGTGCGGTGTGACCTTGTTACTTGTTGGTAAGTTTAGTTATTTTGAGACCTTTTTAACGAGGTTTCTTGTCCACTGGCATATTTACATACTTTGATGATGCCTCTTGCGTAAGCACGTTGATTGAAATGGCGTATAAAAGCAAAAAGTCAAATGAAAACATCGACAACAAGTGAAAATTGTGTCTACCGGATGTAAACATTTGACTCAAAAACGTTCGATTTATAATTATTTTGTATAAAACCACATATACATAATAAGATTAACATCTAAGAAAAGTGTACATTAATATAGATACACTCAGTTTCTTGTTAATATGGCTATTTTCTGTGGTTGAAATGGATCATACTATCCATATTTACTATACTCATAGTTGCAGGTTCGGTGTATTGTAGTTGCGTTGAGCCTTCAAACGTGTGTACTCCTAGTTGGGGTTAAATCATGTTCACTATGAAGCCGATAACGGAGACAGTTGATACATTTTACATGTTTACGAATGTTTCTAACCCTCCGATGTGGACTCCACTTAAGATATGTCAATCCAAAATAATTTCAATAAAAATTAACTTACAAAGATTGAAAAGTCAATGAGTATCAGTGGTAACTTCTGTCAGTCTGTTAATTTATGCTCCCATTTTTATGAGGTGAGTTGTCATGTAGAAGTAACGATTAAGTCCGTCCGTATATATACGTGCATATCCTATATTCGTTGGACATGACCATTACTGATTTCGGTATAACAGTATGCTATTGTTCACTATCTAGAAAAAAGACCTATAACCCAATTGGACAATGATGAAATTTCAGCGCATTGGGGCATTATAAATTACGATATACAGAATAAAACATCCTAAATACTTCTTTCTATTTCAGGCAGTTATGGATGAAATACAATGCTACTGTTGTTCAAACAGGTCATATTACTTTGCGGACATAACTGACCATTAAATTGCCTACCACAACACAGAAGAGCTGACAATTAAATGCTACTTCATCTGGAACAGATGCACAAAGTATTACCATATGTTTTTCCATCAGATATAAAAACCGAGCACACCAATCACTCCCTAACCTTCATTACAAATTGTGCACATTTCCAAAATTCCAGAATATTTATCCACTAAAAAATATACAAAACTTCTACATCTAAGAAATGCGCGAAACTTGTTTTTAACTTGCGTCTTGAAGAATGATATGGTTTGGATAAAATCAGTGATTTCTTTGATGAACGTCGCGTTTGGATGATATGCAGTGAAAATGTTCAGCCTGGTGAAAATGTGTACCAATTTACAAATGCATGAGGACTGCATGTATGTTATAAATTATGGCCGTGCATGTGTCAAATTGAACAGTTACGCGATATGAAAGTGTCAGTCAGTGTGTTTTATTATAGTGCTATTCGTTAATATTAAGAAGACATATGTGGCGATATTGAAAATTATAAGTACATGTAATATCAGTGTTTTCTTTACAATATGAATTATATTATATTTAATGATACACGTGTATAGCATGAATGTTTTAAATAATACAACATGATATATTACATGCCTTTTCATGACATGTTTGTTTTGAGTGTTGTGAATGTAAGATGTGTAATAAAGATGTGTATTTATAAACGAAGTCAGTGCGTCTTTTTTATCTGCAGTCGTGAACCAGTAACAACGTTTCACAATCCATTGTGAAAGGTCCCAAACCTGTTATGCATGAGTTATCAGCAATAATAAAAATAAATAAAAAAGATACTAACATGTATTTGAAATTCAATCTGCTACTAGCAGAATACCTGCTACCACTCTAAATATTGCATTTTCACTCTTTTTGGATGTGGTGGAGTGGTATTCGATGGAACATACTCACCAGATGATATATTCTGATGAAGTAAATCAGTTCTGGTATATTGGTCCCAAACGGTTTAAGGGCAAATGTATGGTTGGAAAAACAAAGGTCAATTAGAAAAAGGCCGTATCAAGCTAGAAAGTATTCTATCAGTGGTGCGGTTCCCAGTATATATTGCCTAAATGACGCGTATTTGGCTGATCAATTGAAATATATCAAACTAAATATTCATATGGTTTAACTGTTATTAAAACTTTAGTTGTTAGTGGCTCCAATAAAGGCATGTTGAACGCGATATGCAAAACATGTCTGGGGAGAACCCTTTGATTTAGAATTGATACAACAAAATATTGGATACTTATATTATATCACACACATAATTAGGCTAATTCAGTCCTATCCATATATTATTATTAAATATGTACATAAAAGAAATTTCTATTCTGTATTTACGTACCTTTTTTTTCAGATCGCATATGACTTTTCAACACAACTACAATACAGTAGTTTACCAACTAGGGTGACAGTGATTATTTTAAAAATCGCAACTATGAGTACACCGTGTTTTGACAGAAATCTTTCTCTATCTTTATAATCTCACAAATAACTGCTAATGAACCACACATTGTCAAGGTCTGTGGATTATTCCTAACATGAAACAGTTCAAAAACTGATACAATCGTACATCGTTTGTACAAAATAAGCAATTGTTTACAACTTTTTTACGATTGTCAAGTGTTGTGGACAGAAAACCCAACTTTTATTACATTATTCATTGTCAAAAACAAGTGTTTGTATATGCTGGACTACAATTACGGATTCTGTAATAAACTGCAATCAACGATTTTCTGAAAATCTAGCAATAAATAAGGTTTTTAACGCCATCAGTCGGACACCTCTATCAGATGTGGTGATATTGCGTAATATTTCAACACAACTTACGTTGGGAGTACAGTACCGTTTGCGTACTGTGCATTTGATACATATTTGATTCAGAAAAATATATCTGGGGCAAGGCCCATGGCCCATAACATACGACGCCATCACACATAACATACGACGCCATCATACGTCATCAAACGGAACATAAAACGCCATCATATGTAACATACGACGCCATCATAAGTCATTAAACGTAGCATACGACGCCATCATAAGTAACATACGACGCCATCATACGCCATTAAACGTAACATACGACACCATCATATGTAACATATGACATTATCATACGTAACATACAACTCCATCATACATAACATACGACGCCATTATACGTAACATACGACGCCATCATACGCCATCATACGCCATCATACGCCATTAAACGTAGCATACGACGCCATCATACGCCATTAAATGTAACATACGACGTCATCATACATTACATACGACGCCATCATACGCCATTAAATGTAACATACGACATCAGCATACATAACATACGACGCCATCATACGTCATTAAACGTAGCATACGACGCCATCATACGCCATTAAATGTAACATACGACGCCATCATACATAACATACGACGCCATCATACGCCATTAAATGTAACATACGACGCCATCATACGCCATTAAATGTAACATACGACGTCATCATACATAACATACGACGCCATCATATGCCATTAAACGTAGCATACGACGTCATCAGCGTAAAGTACATTATGATATATGAGAGGGGCGATTATTTGTTATAAACGAGTATCGATGTACATGACTGTATAATAAATACGATTATTTAATCAATGAATATCATGTAGCAACGGTTACCATTTGATATCACTATATACAAGAAAAAAGCCTGTCTTTGTAGATTTGTGTTACGCACATAGATTTGCATCATTTCCCACCATTGTGTATACACATGTGCAGAGTGAGTTGTGATGATTGCGTAACCCAGTTATCACATAACTGACGTCGGAATCATTTCTCTCCAGTGTGTATACAGATGTGTAGAGTGAGATGTAATGATTACGTAACCCCAGCATTTGAATAATTTCTCTCCATTGTTTATAGTCTAGTAAATATATAAAAATATGGGCCGAACCCAGGACAAATTAGTACACAATTGAAACCAACTCTTTTCCAAAGGGAAAACCACACAGAAGGAGGAACTGAAAGTAGAGAAAAATCGAACTTATGGTTTTTGAGAAAAAATTATATAAATATGTCACCTTTTTCATGCTTTAATTTTGTTCCCGTACAATAACACATTTAATTATTATTTATCATGTTTCTTAGTTTTCTGGCATACCATTAAAGAAGTTACTTTAAAATTACAACATATTATGAAGTAAATTGCACTTTAATGCTTTAACATACACCTAAAATCGCCATAAAAGGTCTTAAACGATGTTCGATTACACCACCCACCGCAAAAAAG
The DNA here is from genome assembly GCA_037043455.1 of Cyrtodaria siliqua. NCBI lineage: Eukaryota > Metazoa > Mollusca > Bivalvia > Adapedonta > Hiatellidae > Cyrtodaria > Cyrtodaria siliqua. Next base: position 86,530 of record JAWPHD010006654.1, on the reverse strand, counting down.
TTTAACCCTACAGATATTATAATTTAAACTTATCATATTGTTTAAATGCATTCTTCTGTGTTGTTTTGTCCGAAAAAGTGTACAGTTTTAAATAACTATCTATATTAACAGATGCTGATGTACTATTTCTATCCATCCATAATTACGCAGTATCATAATAAAAGCCACAATTGTGTTCACTGTCCTTAAATAAAGATCTGGTAAACGCCTTGCTTAATAAATGTCCACACATTTCAAGCTAAAACCCGTATCCCATGCATCTGATTATTTTTATTTGCATATGTTTCATTGTACAGAGGAAATTCATATCCGTATTTGTATATTGTTATTATAATATATAGTTATTCATATTCAGAGGTTTCTATCTGGATTTCAGAATTCAGACAGCTACATTCATTACACATTGTGCATAACCTGCAAGAGACTGTCAGGAGCTGGTGTTTCCTTTTCTGTTTGCAGTACTTAGTTTCCCCTTTGAAATGGTTCATCCCCACCCCTGAGGATCGATATCAGTATTCCCTTTCCAAACCTGAATCTGTGGTTGTTAGAAGTGAGTGGAAGTTTTGTTTTAGTGAGTAACATACTTATTACTGACAGCAACCTTCTGAAAGGGTTTAATAAATCTAAGAAAATCTAACGTTCTTGAATATTTCACGATTTCTTTTTTTTTAATTTTCTTTGGTTTTGATTTGACTTTTGCAATCTACAAGATCTGTATCATCGCCAATCACAATGGTTTGTTGTTCTTCTGCACACTCTACAGCTGTTGTAACAATGAGCAGATCATCAGCGCTGTCTGCATTTTTTGTTTCCGTTTCATGTGACACTAACTGCTCACTAAACATGTGAATGCAATGATGATTATAGAATTCTTTAGAAACATTTTTGTTCATATCCATGGTTATATTTGCTGTGAAATTCACAGTAATTCCAACAATATCCTTGTTTCTTCGCAAATGTGCAGTATGTTGTGTTGATAAAAAGTCCGAATCTCCATGAAACACAATGAAAATGTGTCTCGCCTATATGTATGAGCACGTGTTTGATAAGATTGTCTGGTTCTGCACATGCTTTTCCTTAACGTGTTGTTTTCTCCTGTATGTATGCACGTGTGTTTTGTAAGACTGATTGACTGGTTAAATCGTTTACAGCACACGCAACACGTATATGGTGTCTCGACTGTATGTATGCACATGTGTTTTGTAAGACTGGTCGACTGGTTGAATCGTTTACAGAACACGCTACACGTATATGGTGTCTCGACCGTAATATATGCACATGTGTTTTGTAAGACTGGTCGGACTTGTTGAATCGTTTACAGAACACGCAACACGTATATGGTGTCTCGACTGTATGTTTGCACAGTGTGTTTTGTAAGACTGGTCGACTGGTTGAATCGTTTACAGAATCCGCTACACGTATATGGTGTCTCGACCGTATGTATGCACATGTGTTTTGTAAGAAAGATTGACTGGTTGAATCGTTTACAGAACACGCTACACGTATATGGTGTCTCGACTGTATGTATGCACATGTGTTTTGTAAGACTGATTGACTGGTTAAATCGTTTACAGCACACGCTACACGTATACATGTATGGTGTCTCACCTGTATATATGCACATGTGTTTTGTAAGACTGATTGACTGGTTGAATCGTTTACAGCACACGCTACATGTATACGGTGTCTCGACTGTATGCATGCATATGTGTTTTGTAGACTGATTGGTTGAATCGTTTACAGCACACGCTACACGTATATGGTGTCTCGACTGTATGCATGCACATGTGTTTTGTAAGACTGATTGACTGGCTAAATTCTTTACAGCGCACGCTACACGTATATGGTGTCTCATTGTATGTATGAACATGTGTTTTGTAAGACTGACTGGTTAAATCGTTAACAGCACACGCTACACGTATATGGTGTCTCGCCTGTATGTATGCACGTGTGTTTTGTAAGACTGATTGACTGGTTAAATCCGTTATTGCACTTGCTAAACTTAAAGCGTGTCTCGCATGTATATATGAGCTTGTGCCGTTTAAGAGTGCCGGAATCTGTAAATCCTATACTGCTTTCGGTCCATGTATATGGTGTCTCATATGTATGTATGCGCATGTATATCTGAAGCCTGCTTGACGTTTTAAATCATTTGCTGAATACGCTACAATTAAATTAAGTGATTGCCTGTATGCATCAGAGAGTGTGTTTTTAGATGGCCTGCCTGGATAAATTCTTTACAGCAAAAGCTACACTTGTATTAAATCTCCCCTGTGTACGCGCATATGCGTGCCAAGTCTACATATGCTACATTTGGAATGTGCCTCACCAGTATCTATCAACTCAAAATTGCTTGACAACGCAAATCCTTTACTGCACAGGTTACACTTACATGGTGTCTCCCCTTTATGTATGTGAATGTGAGTTTTAAAACTTCCTGACGCTGTAATTCTCTTTACTGCACACGCTACACGTATACATACTAGTCCGAATCTCCATGAAACACAATGAAAATGTGTCTAGCCTTTATGGATGCGCATGTGTCTTTAAAGATAACCTGACACCGTAAATCCTTAACTGCACTCGCTACACTTATATGGTGTATCTCCTGTATGTATTCGCATGTGTTTTCTTAAGATTACCGGACTCCGTAAATCCTTTACTGCACACGCTACACGTATATTGTGTCTCTCCTGTATGTATGCGCATGTGAGTTTTAACACTGCCTGACACCGTAAATCCTTTACTACATATGCCACACTTGTATGGCGTCTCGCCTGTATGTAAACGTATGTGAATTTTAACACTACCTGACCCGGTAAATTCGTTACTGCATATTCTACACTTATATGGTGTCTCTCCTGTATGTATGTGAATGCGAGTTTAAAACTTCTCCCTTTACTGCACACGCTAGCCTTTATGGATGCGCATGTGTCTTTTAAGATTACCTGACACCGTAAATCCTTTACTGCACACGCTACACTTATATGGTGTATCTCCTGTATGTATTCGCATGTGTTTTCTTAAGATTACCGGACTCCGTAAATCCTTTACTGCACACGCTACACGTATATGTTGTCTCTCCTGTATGTATGCGCATGTGAGTTTTAAGACTGCCTGACACCCTAAATCCTTTACTACATATGCAACACTTGTATGGCGTCTCGCCTGTATGTAAACGTATGTGAATTTTAACACTACCTGACCCGGTAAATTCGTTACTGCATATTCTACACTTATATGGTGTCTCTCCTGTATGTATGTGAATGTGAGTTTTAAAACTTCTCCCTTTACTGCACACGCTAGCCTTTATGGATGCGCATGTGTCTTTTAAGATTACCTGACACCGTAAATCCTTTACTGCACACGCTACACGTATATGGTGTCTCGCCTGTATGTTTGTGCATGTGTGTTTTAAGATGGATTGACTGGATAAATCCTGTGTTGCAAATGCTACACTTATATGGTGTTTCGCCTGTATGTATTCGCATGTGTTTTTTAAGATTACCGGACTCCGTAAATCCTTTACTGCACACGCTACACGTATATGGTGTCACGCCTGTATGTATGTGCATGTGTCTTTTAAGATGACTTGACGTGGTAAATCCTTTGTTACACATGCTACACGTATATGGTGTCTCTCCTGTATGTACACGCATGTGCATTTTGAGACTACCTGACTCGGTAAATCCTTTACTGCACACGCTACATTTGTAAGGTGTCTCGCCTGTATGTATTCTCAGGTGTTTTTTAAGATTACCCGACTCCGTAAATCCTTTACTGCAAACGCTACACGTATATGGTGTCACGCCTGTATGTATGTACATGTGTGTTTTAAGATGGCTTGTCTGGATAAATCCGTTGTTGCACACGCTACACGTATATGGTGTCACGCCTGTATGTATGTGCATGTGTGCTTTAAGATTACTTGACTTGGTAAAGCCTTTGTTACACATGCTACACGTATATGGTGTCTCTCCTGTATGTACACGCATGTGAATTTTGAGACTACCTGACTCGGTAAATCCTTTACTGCACACGCTACACATGTAAGGTGTCTCGCCTGTATGCATTCTCAGATGTTTTTAAGATTACCCGACTCCGTAAATCCTTTACTGCACACGCTACACTTGTAAGGTGTCTCGCCTGTATGTATTCTCAGGTGTTTTTAAGATTACCCGACTCCGTAAATCCTTAACTGCACACGCTACACGTATATGGTGTCTCGTCTGTATGTATTCTCAGATATTTTTAAGATTACCCGACTCCGTAAAGCCTTTACTGCACACGCTACACTTATATAGTGTTATGTATGTATTTGCTTGTGTGTTTTAAGACTGCTTGATTAGGAAAACATTTCACTGCACATGCCACACTTATATGGTGTCTCGTCTGTATGTATGAGCATGTGTCAGTTGAGATTATTTGACAGTATAAATCCTGTGCTGCACACTCTGCATTTAAACCGCGGCTGTCCTGTAGATATATCATCTGTATTTAAACCGCGGCTGTTCTGTAGATATATCCATCTGCATTTAAAGGTAATTGTGGATGTTGCATTGTCGTCTTATGTGGTGTTTGTCTAAAATAAAACAAATTGAATTCTCAAATTGATATTTTGAAACAGTTTAAATTTAATATGTATGTCTTACTTGTGGCTTATCAACTGTAAGACGTATAACGACATTTGTCAAGGGATCATGCTTTGTTATACAGACTCCTGAACTTCAGTTCATCGTATAAATAGTGGTATCTCTGGCTGTACTATATGATAGAAAATGTTAAACCAGTGTGAACATTGAAGTTCTAGTGATAGGTTTTGATAGCTAGATCAGCATTCAGAATATAAAATGTGCAAACAAAGATGGCCGCTGTCAGCCATTTTTAATTCTGATTCAAAATAATTTTCGAGAATAATTTTTAGAAAAAGTCCCATATCAATATCACTTTTAGTTTTTAAGAAGTAGTCGCTACAAACTTGTTTTTAACAAATCTATTTACCATCTTGAATTTCCGGCCGACCTGAAATTTTGCTAACACCAACTAGATATCAAGAGCAACATTCCTGTGAAGTTTCATGAAAATCCATCAAGCAGTTTCATGACCTTTGTAATCAATGTAGAAAAGACACATTTATGTGCACATTCTTTATTGTTGGCAAAGTCGCGGAGGTTTGCAAAAAAATGGACAAAAGAAGAGCTGTAGTTGCCAACTAGAATCATGAAATTATATACTAAAATCGTGAAAGATGGAATTGTAATATCCGCGGATATATCGGTAACAAATGTCTACGTGGATGTGGAGAAAACAACAACGTGTTCGTTAATAAAAAAAATGAATAATTTTGTACGGCGCACCAAAACATGACGGGTTATATGGCACCTAACAGGAAATAACATGCCAGACAAAGCCCCCATTGACATCAAGATACAATATGGAGAATGGGCCTAGGACCTTCTAAGCCACAACACTTCAGAGTTGCTGCAAATTATGTAGTAGACACTTTGGACGATGAAACAAACAGATATAAAACTCGAACAGGCAAATAAGCATTCAAGGGCAACAGTCAACCACAAAATCAAAAGGGTTGATAATAGGCCGGCTACCGCCTAGAAACGGTGAGTGCCAAAAAATATCGCTGCGGGTTTAAACCAGGTTCTAGTGTGCATCAAACCCCACTCTTACCCAGTTTCCATCCCAATAAACGGGACTGTAAATTAAGGAAATCCCCGTCGGGTTATAACCTGATTCTCTAACAAACAAGGCAGCATTAACAGACAATATAAGTAAACACATAAATGATCAAGTATATATAATATTTAAAAAAGCCTAGAAAGCCACAAAGTAAGTACTCAGTAACTTTGCAGAAGACAGAGAAGAGAACAAACCGTTAAGGGTACGACACAACAAGATTGAAGACAAACATCAAACGCTACCGTCCTATAAGGATTTAGGTAGACGTCATCATAGAGTCCACAATCTGTCCCGTCATCGCACAATCAAAGAGGTAAGCATAGTGGCAAACATTGGTTTACCAAAATATGCTCTACTGACTTGGAAATCCATCAACAATTACAAAAAAATCCCAGACAATAAGGAGGTCTGCACAGAAAAGATAATATTTACGAATCCGTTACGTGACACTCACGCGACAGTACGGAGTGCATTGAATCTAATTTAAATTTCCCGTTGTTCTCGTAGTTTGTTTACATTTAAGGTCAATGTGACATTTTATATATTGTAACGAAATACAAGAATATTCATATGAAAGTGTTGTAAGATATTTAATTAACATTCAGCTTTTATGGAAAATTATAGTTTATGTACAAAACACTTTTCGTAAAAGTATAGCTGTATTTATATCATGCGTATAAGTGAAGCAGGTCAATGCACTCCGTAACTGTCGCGTAAGTGTCGCGTGACGGATTCGTAAATATTGTCTTTTCTGTGTAGACCTCCTTCTCGTCTGGGATTTTTTTTTGTAATTGTTGATGGATTTCCAAGCCAGTAGAGCATATTTTGGTAAACCAATCTTGCAGAAACGAAGAAAAATGTATATATATATATCGCTGAGTGACATTTACGCACGGACCATTAAAGAATTTTAAAAAAAAATCCGAAAAAGAAAAACGAATGTGAAATTAATGTCCAGCTTTCTATTTATATATACATATACTACAACACTATTTCCTTTTCTCTCTCTCCTTTTGTGGTAGAGTGTAAGGGAGGGGGTGGGGGATGGGGTGGGGGTGGGGTGGGGCTGTGTTATTTGTCGAAAACAAATTTAAAGTTTTCCTGAAAATTTATCCCAGAGAAAAAAATCAGGAAAACTTTAAATATGTTTCTTTTCAATAAATATTTGTTAATTTTTTATTAATTTTATATATTATTGTTAAGTTCTCAACACTGATACAGCTATCTGTGCATCACCATTGACTTTAACTACAAAACTCTGGGATAAATTTCAGGAAAACTTAAAAAAAGAAAAATAATAATATGTCCATTTATTTTTTATTTTTTATTATTAAATTTTTGTTTAGTTCCCAACACTGATACAGCTACCTGTGGTTGCGATAGCCCTTGTCCTAATAGATAGATCTAATATAATAATATAAAAAAAAGTAAAAAATAATAATACGGCCGGTGTTTAGAAGGGGTGGGGGGGGGGGGGGAGTGGAATATTATTTTTAATGACCAATGACCCCCATACCCCACCTCAAAACATACATAACAACATAACAATCTACATAATTAACCGATACGACATACAGTATCGCGTACCGCGTACCGCATTCTCGACCGTGGTAAGAGAATGATAGGTGCCTGTCGCAGTTTTACACGCGACGAGGTTGACAAATTTGCATATATGGTTAAATCTAGATGTTTATTAATGTTAATATATCTTAATTTGCCATAACTGTGATATTAGGTTGAAGATTAGTTATTTATTGATGAGGTAAGTGTTTATTTAGACTTTTGTTGTGATTTATTGGAGATATTTGCTTTCAAACGAGTAGGGTGTTCGGTCTGACATTGTTCACACGGTTTTTGGTCAAACGCAATGAGACGTCTAGAGTGCATCTATAAACGTCCGTATTTTAAAAAAGGCACCAAAGACGTCAATTAAATCATTAATGAGACTAATTTAATGCATACCACAGACCTAATATCAAATTTAATTTATTAATATGTCTGTGATATATATAGCCTACAATGTACTAGTATTACACTTACAGTTAACCAAATCTATATAACATATAAGAAGTTCATACCTTGACGTTGATTGTATGCGTATATTGTTTGATACGAACAGTATTCCAATTCAAATTCTCCAAAAGTAGCAGAAATTATCTCTGATTGAATAATTGTATATAACAAACATTAGCAGATCGACATATCGACAAAGTCAATTTGTAAATGGAGAAATGTATACTAAGGGAGGTAACTACACTATTTAACGTGTGTGTATAAGCGTTTATTTATCCTCGCTGTATTGCACTAAGCATTTTAGCGAGCAGACATAGGTTTAAAGTCTCATCCGAAGGACTGGTAAGGTAGGAAATACTTCTGAAATATTTCGATAATTAACCCAAATTCGGTCCTGGCTGGGATTGAACGCGTGATCCCTGGGTTACTAAGCCGCAATGCTAACCATTACACCACGGCTCTACCTTATTTAACGTGTTCACGTATATGTACAATTAAGTGATGTAACTGCTGCACTAACGGGTTTATGAACAGAAAATAATAGTATTAACTGCACTGTAATGAGCTGAGTCGAATTGGATGTTACAGCACATCGACACAAAAAGTTTATATGTCACCAACAGGACTGTACATTCCAGGCCACTCCTTCATTTATATCGAGATAAAACTATGCAAACTAGACCGAGAACCTTTTCACCTGCAAACTTGCAAATTTGTACATAGTTGCTACACATTCTGCTGTGAACACTTCATTTTTCGTTGGAGCCAGTATCATTATTTTCAGCTACCATTCAAGTTACACCTGAAAAAAATACAAGGATGACGATGGAGATGAGCATGTGCATGAAGAAAATGACAAAAATGAATATGAAAGGATTTGCATTATAACGTGATATTAGAATTATGTACTTTTGTAAATTAAACGTTAACATTTCATGAACGAATTTGTCCAGAGTTTTCCCTTTGGACAAATTTCTTTATAACAATATTTCAAAATATCACTATTTTACGACATGTATATAGTCATGTTATAACACATGCAACATAACGGAATATGTTCGTTTACTCTATTAACAAATATATTCTAAAACAATAATTATGTTATTTAGGCCACTCGTGCGTTTATATATTGTAATGAAAACAATATCTGTGATCGTCAATACCGACATGATACAGAAGATATCATAGTAACCATGGAAATATACATCCGTCACTGATACAATACCGCATGATACAGAAGATATCATAGTTACCATTGAAATATACATCCGTGACTGATACAATACTGACATGATACAGAAGATATCATAGTTACCATTGAAATATACATCCGTGACTGATACAATACCGACAAGATACAGAAGATATCATAGTTACCATTGACATATGCATCCGTCACTGATACAATACCGACATGATACAGAAGATATCATAGTTACCATTGAAATATGCATCCGTGACTGATAGAATACCGACATGATACAGAAGATATCATAGTTACCATTGAAATATACATCCGTGACTAATATTTCGAAATAATTAATAACACATTCTTTGTAAGAAATACGATTATATAAAGAAAATAACCTTAGTGGAACTTCCGCCTTAAAGATTTGTGTTACGTTGATAAAAAATGGCGATCGCAGTCGGTGCAGTATATATTGGACCTCTCAATAGACCTCCGACATACACTTGCTAAATAAACATATGCAACACTGATAAAAAAAATGTGTAATGTTGATAAGCTACAGACTGGAACAAAACATGTATATAATCTATACAGAAAATACATTTAACCACATTTGTACACGTCATTTTCGCGCATACCTGTCTCATAACGGCTATATACACAAATAACACACGCTTTTTTAGGTTTTATGTGTTTTTAACTATTCTGTCATAACTATGAACAGAATTAACTGTTTATATAGTGAATAGTTAACTACAAAAGCGTGCAGCAAGGCTTATATATATATATATGTACATACAAAGCTACTCCATCAGGGCTACCATTACCATAAACTTCGTAAACCTTTGCAAAATAATATTATCGTAACCCTGATCTTCTTTCCAAATATAAAAGTAATTTAAGAACTCTTCTGCGACAAGGAATATCTCAACCTGACTTCTATGGTGACGTGATTTACAAACTTTGTAAGATCCTTGGTCATGATCACTTTCATACTATCTTTGTTAAACTTGTTAAAAGAGGTTTATCAAAAGAGGTTATGACCCTATCATTTTGCAACGCACTACATGCTTGGTGGTGGACCCATTTACAGTTCGCCACTATGCTTTCCTCCTAAATAATGCGATGACCGGACATGCTGCGGACCCCATGATGTCGTCTACCTAACGCCCAAAAGGACGGTGACGTTTGATGTTTGTCTGCAATCTTGTTTTGTAGTGCCCTCAATGGTTTGTTCTCTTGTTGCTCTGGCTTCTGCCAAGTAACCGAGTACCTTCATTGTGGCTTTCTAGGCTATTGTATTTTTGTATTTATATATACATGAGCATCTTTGCGTTTTACTTATATTGCCTATTAATGCTGCCTTGTTGGTTAGAGAATAGTTCATTGAGGTGATATCTTAATTTACACTGTCCTGTTTTACTGGGATGACCGTAGGGTTAGTGGTCTTTACCACCCTTTCTGTTGTTTTTTGTCTCTTTCATTGTAGTTTCAAGTCCTTGTTTGCAGTACAGTGCGGACCTATGATGCCACCTACGTTCGGACGCTGTGGTTTCTATAGGACCCTATATATCATTTTGGTGCATCCTAGAATCTGGTTTAAACCAGCAGCGGCTTTTTTTGCCACTGACGGTTCGAAGCGGTAGCCCAGTTGTCAACCCTTTTGTGTTTTTGATGTCTTAGAGAGGCCGTTTGTACATCTTTAAAGTTGTTCTTTGTTTCTCTGTGTGTTTGTGGTTGACTGTCGTCCTTGAATGCTACTTCCCTATTCGATTTATATTTATCTTAAAAGCTGATTTTTTTAAAGACGATTTGAGCAAATGTTTAAATATTTAAATTCGTTATCATTGCCTAAACGTTCAGTATCAATCAGGCCTACTGGTTTACAAATCATTAAATGGTCTATCACCAGAATACATTTATCACCTATTAATAAATGCCTGAACACTTCGTGTACGGACACTATAATATAATACAAATGAAAATGTGCATATTCCCAGATCACATACATATTACTATGATAATTCGTTTTCTTTATTAGGTCCTAAAGAATGGAACTCTCTCCGTGTCGAGGTTAGACGATCACCATCTCTTCACCAACTCAAGCGCTTGCTAAAAGATCACCTTATGAAATTGTAAAGTTATAACTTTATTCTTGAAACTCATATTGTCTCACGGAAGCCTAACTTTCACATCCTGCAAGAGTGTGTGATATGAGATATACGCAATACTACGAGAGGTGTTCCACTTATAACTTAACACTTTCATTTCGTACTGATTCGAACATCTTGACATTCTCGCATAATCTGTTCATTTAATGTCAAGTCCAATGTTTCTTTCGATATAAAACAATATGACATGAACTATTATGTGATTCCTAATTTTGCTGCATCCGTATTTTGGTAAAATGGTAAAGAATGAAGCAAAAATCTTCAATTCCAAAAAGTAACAGCAAAACAATTTAAAAACAAATACTTCTAATTTGTCGTTTAAGGTAATAGTGGTTTGATATGTCCCATGTGTGAACGTAAACAAAATGGAACATGCATTTTTTTGCTATTTGTCGGTTTTCACGATTTCAGCAAATTTTATCCTGACTGACTAAAACTTTGAAAATTATTAAATCTATAAAAACTTCTAGTTCGAAACATCAACTGCAGGCATTGTTATGATGTCCTGCTCTATACAAATAAGTTTCGTTACTTTCTTATAAGAAAGTAAATGAAAAAAAATAATATAATTTAAGATTTAGGGGCAAAACAAACACATTTGCAAATAATGATGAAAAAAATATAAACTTTGACCAAAATATATCTTTATATGGAATGTGATAATACAGCAACAATAACTATTCATTTTTTGTTACATAAAATGTGAATAAAATGCTTATTTTGGTAAATTTATAAAATCATCGGTAACATACTAGCAAACTGTCCTATAATTTGCCAATTTCTTAAAATTTCGATAAAATTCGAACTTTTAATTCAACATTTTTATTTTTGACATAAAATGAAACATACGATCATATTTACAATATCAAACACAGTTTTAACCAATTACGATATGCATTTAGTGACATTATTTGATTTAAGGTAAAACTCTACGTCAATAGAAACACATAGGTTTAAAAATGGAAACTAGTGGGTACCTAATTCAAGATATAATTTAAAGCGAACCGCGTGGACTTATAGATTACTTTTAAATGCGTATGTTCCGAATAACAGTTTCACAACATTAAGTCACGCATCTTTTATGATAACCATTTCCGCTGAAAATTAACATTTTAAAGAAAAGTGTTACGTTATAATTTGAACACCTCTTGTAAAAGTTCTAAAAATCCAAATATGTAATTTAAGACTTTTTGACAGTTTTGGTCAATTTGACAGAAGTTCCTTTTGAATTTTGCCGCCAGGGCAACTGCTGACATTCGTGCGTATAAGCGTTTATTTATGCTCGCTGTATTGCACTAAGCATTTTAGCGAGCATTCACCTTGTCAGCTCAGTATTTATAGTTGTTGATCCTGACGACAGGATATTCAACCAATCACTGCTCGTCAGGATTACCATCAACCAGTGAAATGACATTCATCTGAAATATTTTGTAAGGATGCAATGCGGTCCTGACACATCAAAATCATATTTATAATACATATAAGCAATATAACTTTAACAAATACACAACAACTCAGTTGTCAGTTCTACAATTATGTATAAATGTGTCCATAACATGGACTGTTTGCATGTGTCAGCAATAATACAGCATTCAACATTATCATGACAGGATGTCAGGATAGTGATTTAACTACGCCATTTTGTTACAAGAAATAGTCCTTGGACGATATCTCATTTAACAAATATGAAATGACCAAGAACAACTAATTTACACTGAAATACTATTCCTTTATTTGGAGAAGATTAAGTAGCATTAAATTAGCGTATCATTGTACAGGCAGAAGTTTTAATGAATGTAATTGAATTGACCGGACAAGTAAAAAATGGCGGTCTCCATGAAGCTTTTGTCAGGAATGTGCAGTGCAAATAATTAGCAATTGTTAAGTAAATACAGAATAACAGTGATTATGAATATTACCTGATGATAAATGAATGATGGGAGAATTGATTTGAACTGATGACTACAATACATATCATACATTTACTGTGATTACCTTCAAATATGGATAAACATTGTGTGCTAAACAACCTGAACGAACAACTCAACACACGGTAATATTTGGTTACTTCATACCCATTAGCATTCATCTAATAGTCAGTCCATTTGATATATATTTGATTCAGAAAAATATATCTGGGGCAAGGCCCATGGCCCTTACAATACGACGCCATCATACGCCATTAAACGTAACATACGACGCTATCATACGTAACATACGACGCCATCACACATAACATTCGTCGCCATCATACGACATTAAACGTAACATACGACGTCATCATACGTAACAAACGACGCCATCATATGTAACATACGACGCCATAATACATAACATACGACGCCATCATACGCCATTATACATAACATACGACGCCATCATATGTAACATACAACACTATCATACGTATCATACAACGCCATCATACATAACATACGACGCCTTCATATGTAACATACGACGCCATCGTACGTAACATACGACGCCTTCATAAATAACATACGACGCCATCATACGTAACATACGACGCCTTCATACGTAACAAACGACGCCATCATACGTAACATACGACGCCATCATACGCTATCAAACGTAACATACGACGTCATCACATGTAACATACAACGCCATCATACGTAACATACGACACCATCATACGTAACATACGACGTCATCATATGTAACATACAACGCCATCATACGTAACATACGACACCATCATATGTAACATACGACACCATCATACGTAACATACGACGCCTTCATACATAACATTCAATGCCATCATACATAACATACTACGACATCATACATAACATACGACACTATAATACGTAAAATACGACGCCATCATATGTAACATACAACGCCATCATACTTAACATACGACGCCATCATACTCCATTAAACGTAGCATACGACGTCATCAGCGTAAAGTACATAATGATATATGAGAGGGACGATTATTTGTTATAAACGAGTATCGATGTACATGACTGTATGAACAAATCCTAAGTGACAATACGATTAATTAATCAATGAATATAATGTAGCCACGGTTACCATTTGATATCACTATATACAAGAAAACAGCCTGTCTTTGTAGATTTGTGTTACGCACATAGATTTGCATCATTTCCCTGCATTGTGTATACACATGTGCAGAGTGAGATGTGATGATTGCATAACCCAGTTATCACATAACTGACGTCTGAATCGTTTCTCTCCAGTGTGTATACAGATGTATAGAGTGAGATGGGATGATTGCGTAACCCCGGCATTTAAATAATTTCTCTCCAGTGTTTATACGCATATGTTAAATGCTTAAATCTCTCTTCACAAGCTTGGCATTTTAATAGAATCTTTCTAGTATATATAGCCATGTGTTTCGGATAAAATGTAACAATAAACAAGCAACCAGCGACAATTTTCTTTTTTACAATATAAGTGAACACATGCATTCAAATACTACAATGAAAAATATTCAGTTACAGAAAATACATAAAATGGATATAGTATTTTTTACTATTAAAATCCGATATCGGAATAAAGTCCAAAACATGTTGGCAGGTGTCTCTTTAATCTAAACTGACAAGTGTCCCTTTAACCAACATTGTCAAATGAGTCATAAAATGTGAATACAGTTTATTTGCTCATCCATAAACTTCTACATGTTACTTATTATACCTGAATGGCCTTGACGACACAATAACATGTTTACACTATATTATTGATTAATCAGAAAATGATATCACGGTAGCACATGTGTCGGGTAATACTTGATGAATGCGTAAACCATGTGCACATACTGTGTACTTGAATAGTTTCTCATCAGTATGTTAATGCATTTGTTCAGAAAGATTTGATAATAACTATAAGCCAGAGTGATTGTGTGAGACATGTTGGGCGTCAGATTGAATGGGTGAGTTGTTGTGTGAGTTGTATAGCATGCATGAGTTGTGTATTTTTACTTTTTCATTGATTGCATTGACCTGTCACATATTAGTAAATGTAATATGTATTTATATAACGAGAATTATTTGTTTAAGTCATAAATAAAAAATATAATCTGTTCTGATAATCGAGTAAAATAAACACTCTTTCGCATACCCGACATTACATTATGATTCGTTCCTCTCCAGTATGTACACGGGGTATAAACATGTGTCGGGTTATAACTGACGACTGCGTGCACTTTATCACATACCTGTTATTTGAACTGCTCACTCAATTGTGGGTGGACAACTTTACGGATGTTAGTTGATGTATAAGGTGCACACATGTTTTTCTCCAGTGCGAACAACTATATGCACGAACAGCTGTGTTTACTCTCCAAAGAGGTTCCATATTCTGTACACTGCAGATTGAGTAAACACCTTTGAATCGGTTCTTTTTAGTGTGGTCTTTCATACGTTCATATGCATCTTGAGATTTAATTTGTATGCAAAAGACATTTCGCATTATGTACATCGAAAAGGTTTCTCTCCAGAATGTTTAGTTATATGTTGGACATGAGTTCCTAATTTCGTAAAGCCTTCACTCCCTACCTGCCATATTAATCGTTTCTGCTGGTGTGAATAATTTCTCTCCAGTGTGCACTAGCATATGAGTGGTGAGATCTAATTTACGTGAAAAAGATATCCTACCAGAATAAGGTTTATCTCCAATATTGTAAAGGTTTCTCTCGAGTATGAATACGCATGTGTCTGGTAAGAAGTGATGATTGCGTAAAACCTTTGTCACAAAGTTGACATACGAATCGTTTCTCTCCAGTATGAATAACCATATGTCGGGTAAGATGGCATGATCGCATAAATCCTTTGTCACAAAACTGACATTTGAATCGTTTTTCTTTAGTGTGGACACCCATATGCGTGTTGAGATATGACTTGTCAGTAAACGACATTTCACATTCCGTACACTGAAAAGATTTTTCTCCAGTATGAATACTCATATGCCGGGTAAGATACGATGATTTCGTAAAGCCTTTGTCACAAAGCAGACATATGAATCTTTTCTCTCTAGTATGAACTACCATATGCTTGTTGAGACTTGCTTTTTGTGCAAACGACATCAGACATTCTGTACACTGAAAAGGTTTCTCTCCAGTATGAATACGCATATGTTGGGTAAGATTAGAAGTTTGCGTAAAGCCTTTGTCACAAACTTGACATATGAATCGTTTCTGCCTGATGTGGACTACCATATGCGTTTTGAGACCTTCTTTGCGAGCAAACGACATCTGACATTCTGTACACTGAAAAGGTTTCTCTCCAGTATGAATAAGCATATGTTGGGTAAGATATGATGATTTCTTAAAGTCTTTGTTACACACACGACAAATGAATCGCTTCTTGCCAGGGTGGACTAACAGATGCTTGTTGAGATTTGATTTAAATGACATCTCACATTCCGTACACTGAAAAGATTTCTCTCCAGTATAAACATTCATATCCTTACGTTACAATCGTGTTTCCGTTTAAAATGAACGTATTCTCTTAGGTAAACACATATTTCGGGTTCAAACAGTTGGCACACAAACCTATACTTTCTGATGTAAACTACCAGCGGTTTTTCTTTTTTTGTCTGAATCTGAAACGAAACAAAGACATAATTGCCTGTTTACCAAATGCAATAGTGGACTGTACAACTTATTATTGACGTACATGTATTGAGTTAACCGTGTGGGTGATTATACACCAAATGTGATCTTGCTATGTATACCATTACCAACTATATGATATTGAGCTAACCATATAGGTGACTACAGTTATACACCGACTTTGATCAGATCTTGTTGCGTATATGTTTGGGTGACAATAGTTAACACTACATGAAACTGTGATAGTGTTGCGTATTCCACTACATGTACCAACTACATGAAACTTGCGTAAGACATCCGAATTTGCAAATGCGAACCAACTACTAGTATACAAATTTTGACAAGAATGCATTGGTTTTATATAGTCTATGTTTTCAGTCCGATTCATGTAACAAATTTCTTTTCGGCAATCTGGTCCATAACATATTTTACTGGATAAAAGCCAAAACATGTTTATAAGCTTATATCGGAACGTTAATGATGTATGTATCATCAAACGTTGCGGGCAAATGTAGATGTACAAACTAGCAACCAACAGCAACAGAATCTACAAAGTATTATATAAAGACACTGGAGCCAGACAAGGTGAAAGTATGCTCCTATCACTAAATCAATGTACATAGTGTACACATCATTATACCTATAGTGGTATGGTCCATTGCCTGTATAAACATTACATGACATAGTGGTATGGTCCATTGCCTGTATAGATATTACATGTACCTATAGTGGTATGGTCCATTGCCTGTATAAACATTAAATGACATAGTGGTATGATCCATGTCCTTTATAAACATTACATGTACCTATAGTGGTATGGTCCATTGCCTGTATAAACATTACATGACATAGTGGTATGGTCCATGGCCTGTATAAACATTACATGTACCTATAGTGGTATGGTCCATTGCCTGTATAAACATTACATGTACCTATAGTGGTATGGTCCATTGCCTGTATAAACATTACATGTACCTATAGTGGTATGGTCCATGGCCTGTATGAACATTACATGACATAGTGGTATGGTCCATGGCCTGTATAAACATTACATGTAGTGGTATGGTCCATGGCCTGTATAAACATTACATGTAGTGGTATGGTCCATTGCCTGTATAAACATTACATGTAATGATATGGTACATTGCCTGTATAAACATTACATGTATTGGTATGGTCCATTGCCTTAATGGCCCACCTTTTCTGAGCAGATTGCGTACGTCTGGGTGACAAAGACTATTTAGTTTTCAATGTCAAGTTAGTTCATTGCCGGTGTCTGTAATATTTATAATGGTGTGAGGAAATATGGTTTAAAACACGCCACCTACCGTCTACGCACATGTCCGACATGAGATCGGCAGTTACCGTAAAATTGATTGGTTTAATACAACTCGTAACTCGGCGATCAGAACTGCCTCAACCATTTCTTTTTCAAAAATAATATCGGAAAGGAATAGACACCAACTTGGATACTACTTTTCGGTCATATGGGTGCAATTACGTGTAATAAACAATGGCGGCGCCCATAGAACCAGCATGCTGCTTGTTATTCCGATGATCTACGAAAATGAGCGAGTTTGTACGATTTGTACGCAATTAATTACAAACTATTTTTATATCTAACTATAAAATTTAAACAAAAACATGTTTAAAATCAAGCTATTTCCGATTTTTGTTACGGTTTACGCGGTACTTGGCCGGGGCAAATAAACCAAACCCATCGAATCGACGTTTGTATCTTAGGAAATGAGCGAATTCAGTCGGTTTTTCTCGTAATTACACGAAAGTCAGGCCTCAACCAATGGAAACAAGAGAGTTTGTATTCATCATTTATAAGGTGCTCGACGATGTCTTGACACATTTTTTCTCTCGCGATTTTTCAGTTTTAAAAATGTAAAATTAATTGTTTGATATAAAATTTAGTTGTCCATAGGACAGGTCACCTGGGACTATTAACTTGTCCCCAATAGAATCTGCATGGCATCGGACAAGCGGACAACCGTTAATGTCACACCCTGGTATACACCAACGTCAGGCATGTATACACCAACGACAGGTACGTATACACCAACGTCAGGCACGTATACACCAACGTCAGGTACGTATACACCAACGTCAGGCACGTATACACCAACGACGTGCACGTATACACCAACGTCAGGCACGTATACACCAACGACGTGCACGTATACACCACGACAGGCACGTATACACCAACGTCAGGCACGTATACACCAACGTCAGGTACGTATACACCAACGACGTGCACGTATACACCAACGACGTGCACGTATACACCAACGTCAGGCACGTATAAATCCACGACAGACACGTATACACCAACGTCAGGCACGTATACACCAACGACAGGCACGTATACACCAACGTCAGGCACGTATACACCAACGTCAGGCACGTATACACCAACGACCTAAACGTAACCCATGTCTTAAAGGGACATGCGGCAATCCGGATTTCTTTGAATCTCACGGCGTCCCGTTAGTTTTCAACATAACTTGCACATTTGCGATCATTAACATTAGTTATTCGAATAGTTCAAAGCAGATTTTTTTTCCATATTACTTACCTTTGATAATATTGCACCAATAATATATCGAAAACTTCGGCAGAATATTGAAGACAACAGCATGTTTGCCTAAATGCAAGGAGTTTTAAAGTCAGAATGAGGAGGCTTAACATATGGAGATGCTAACTTTATTGCTGAAATACAACTCAAGATTGTCATGTTTCTCTTTAAGGATGTTGGCTGGGCAAGTTTTGACATCTTCAAGTCTAAACATTTCATTTTTTAAATCATCGTTTTATTTGACAACATAATTGTTTCAGTTTTCCATTCTATTAGATATGGATATAATGGAGGATTTAAGATGGTAACATACCAAATTTGAAGCAATTTTTTTTTTCCATATTTGTTCCGTCATTTGCGATCATTTTTTGTTGTCAACAAAATAGGGGGTATGGGTAGCTCTGAGTAGAATTTATCCTTTTGCTATAAAATAAATCAGATTTTTGTTTTTCCGTAGTGGAATACATATATAAAAGTAGATACTGAGCTAATTTTATTTTCGATCTCCATGTCAATATTGTGTGTACAGTAGTTTACATTGAAAATGTCAAAATAACTCCAAAATGGGTGTTATTTAAAGAATTTTTAATAAAAAATCATTAGAAGCCTGGTGACCTATATATTTTTTTACTTGTTTTGAAAGAAATGTCATAGAACCTTGACATATACAAGTTTTAAAAATAGTTGATCATTAGAACATATTTATTTATCTTGAATTAATTTTTCGGTAAAAACAAAAGTGGATGGGGTACGGTCCGTATATGTTTGCTTTTTAAAGTAAAAAGACGAACTAGGATTACAATTGCTTTTGTATGATTTGAAATATATGTATATATGCAATCAAAAAATAATTGCTGTTTTTCAATAAACGTAATGTTATGAAAACAATTGTGAAAATGTTCAATGACAATATTTTTCCTCTTTTTAGTGAAATTTTGAAGTTAGAAATATGTGCATTCTTCAATGACGTCTAGTGGGGGAAAAGCGTGGTGACCTAGCCTTTTTTTGATAATTTTGAATCTAAATTATACCAAAGAAGCTATAAATATGAATTAAAAAAAAATCTCATCACTACGTCCTTTCCCAGCCAACCTCCTTAAAAGATATATGCTGTTGTCATTCGTTTGAGTTGTACAGGGCGTTTCTCTTTAAATGCATATTAACCTTCATACACAGAGAGAAATGTGCTAATGTACGTTCAACTAAATAGCCAAGCTTTAGATATAGAGCCGAATACACGTTTCTGTACATAGAGTATTCTGTCTATTGACCCCGTGACCTGAAAGCAATTCCAACCTTTCGCAATCTGAGAGGAATGTATTGGTAAACTTTCTTTACGCTTACCCAAACTAAAGTAAAGAAGCGAAACTAGTTATCTGTTTATCAAAACAGTGATCCTGCTTAACACTGTGATCTTGTGAGCACAACCTGCTGTAATCAATATGTCTACACACTGTGACCTGGTGGGAACAACCTGCTGTATTCAATATGTATACACTCTGTGACCAGGTGGGCACAACCTGCTGTATTCAATATGTCTACACGCTGTGACCTGGTAGGCACAACCTGCTGTATTCTATATGTCTACACGCTGTGACCTGGTAGGCACAACCTGTTGTATTCAATATGTCTACACACTGTGACCTGGTGGGCACAACCTGCTGTATTCAATATGTCTACACGCTGTGACCTGGTGGACACAACCTGCTCTTTTCAATATGTCTACACACTGTAACCTGGTGGGCACAACCTGATATATTCAATATGTCTACACGCTGTGACCCGGTCGGAACAACCTGCTGTAGTCAATATGTCTACATGCTGTGACCTGGTGGGCACAACCTGTTGTGTTCAATATGTCTACACGCTGTGACCTGGTGGTCACAACCTGCTGTAGTCAATATGTCTCGACGCTGTGACCTGGTGGGCACAACCTGCTGTATTCAATATGTCTACACGCTGTGACCTGGTGGGAACAACCTGCTGTATTCAATATGTATACACTCTGTGACCAGGTGGGCACAACCTGCTGTATTCAATATGTCTACACGCTGTGACCTGGTAGGCACAACCTGCTGTATTCTATATGTCTACACGCTGTGACCTGGTAGGCACAACCTGTTGTATTCAATATGTCTACACACTGTGACCTGGTGGGCACAACCTGCTGTATTCAATATGTCTACACGCTGTGACCTGGTAGGCACAACCTGCTGTATTCAATATGTCTACACGCTGTGACCTGGTGGGAACAACCTGCTGTATTCAATATGTCTAAACGATGTGACCCGGTCGGAACAACCTGCTGTAGTCAATATGTCTACATGCTGTGACCTGGTGGGCACAACCTGTTGTGTTCAATATGTCTACACGCTGTGACCTGGTGGTCACAACCTGCTGTAGTCAATATGTCTCGACGCTGTGACCTGGTGGGCACAACCTGCTGTATTCAATATGTCTACACGCTGTGACCTGGTGGGAACAACCTGCTGTATTCAATATGTCTAAACGATGTGACCCGGTCGGAACAACCTGCTGTAGTCAATATGTCTACATGCTGTGACCTGGTGGGCACAACCTGTTGTGTTCAATATGTCTACACGCTGTGACCTGGTGGTCACAACCTGCTGTAGTCAATATGTCTCGACGCTGTGACCTGGTGGGCACAACCTGCTGTATTCAATATGTCTACACGCTGTGAGCTGGTGGGCACAACCTGAGGTATTCAATATGTCTACACGCTGTGACCTTGTGGGAACAACCTGCTGTATTCAATATGTCTACACGCTGTGACCTGGTGGGAACAACCTGTTGTATTCAATATGTCTACACGTTGTGACCTGGTGGGCATAACCTGCTGTATTCAATATGTCTACACGCTTTCTCCTATGACCGAGATCACTTCAGAAAATAAAACATGGGGAAGGTAGGCGGGGATAGCGGGGGGAAGGTAGGCGGGGATGGCGTGTTGATTAGTGGGATTGATGTAAGTGACAAAATGACTGTAGAGCTTTAATTGATAGACTATTATTGATAGACTATTACATTATACATATGTTCACCCTAAAATATACAACATACATCGGTTCACACTCAATGCGGGGAACCCAAGTGACTTTTGAATAACGTTCGCATTAGAAAACATGGCGGAAACATCCACATCAGGTGAGTCTTGTTTGAATAACTTTTTTATTATTTAACCGATTGCGATAAGGTAAAGTCTAAAGTATCCACCAAAATAGTACCAACCCTCGGTGCAAAGCGTCTGTCGGCTGTCTGTAGCCGTTTGTAACTGATGCTCGAACAACTGTTTTCTTGTGTCAAAACAAATAAGGATAACGTTTGCATTTTTTCATGATTTTCAGTCAAAAAGTTAAATCTACTGATTGCAGGAACCATTGGTACCTATATTTTATCAACCATTTATTTTAAAATATATGTTATACTAGTAGTTTGAAACTTTTGCAAAAAAAATGGAAATTAAGTTTTGAATATCGTTTGCATCGGTTTTAAAAGGAATATCGTTTGCATTAAAATTACAAATTAAAATCTATGCAACACGTTACTACTACGCCTTATTTGTTTGAATATGCGTATGCTTTGACGCTTTTAACATTTCTTTTCAATAACTAATACTCGTTTTTAGACTTAGTACGTTATAAAAATAACTATTTCTATTTAGATGCACTAAAACGCTTATGTTATACGATCAGCCCATCGTCCGTCTATCGTCAATTAACCGTTTACTTTCTTTGTTGGAATCATAACGAGTTTCATAAATCGTATGTATTTCGGAGACGAGTTTTAGATCCTCTTTATAGTCAAATTATTTATTTATAAGAAGTAACATGGACATAAAACCGCAACGACATTTGACAAACTTTAGCACCAAAACGGCTTTCACACTAAATGGTTCATAACGTCATGTCATAGAAATATATGTATAGTCTTTCAAAAGGAATATTAAAAAAAAAATAACGATTTTCTTCAAATGTTCGAACTCATTATTTTTCAAGAAAAATCAAAGTTATTTGGATTCTTCACAAGGGACGTGGGCTCACATTTCCTGTCTAAAATTTATTTTCACCCTAGCCGTTAGGCGAGGGGAAATATACTTTCCAGGCAGTGAATGTGGAATGTAAGCACATGTTCCCTTTCAAGAATTCAAGTAATTAATAATGACATACGCCAACGTGTTTTACCTTTAAACAAACTACAACATCTAGTACCCCTTTTCCTTTTCAATTTTGCTTATTTCCCCTTATCGTGCCCCTGTTTTAGTCCTAGGACGTGACATCTCTGTATGTTTAAATACATGAAGTCAATGCTAAACGTCGACATATTTGGCGGATTTTTAAAATTTAAAATCTGTGGTGGGTGGTGTTTTTTTAACAAAAGTTGGCATTTTGATCATTAAGCTTGCAAAACACCACTACTTACATTAATGTTAGACTTTTATGCACGAAATGGAAACGTAGAGAATCAAAATACACGTTTATCATGCAGATATGCACTTTTCTGCCTAATAAAAGGGTGACATAATCAATTTTGCTTTATTAGGCACTGCCCAATAGAGTAAATCAATGCGGAATCCCGCGGCGGTTATTGTACGTAACGTTATCTAACGTCATGCACGTAACGTTGCCTGACGTCATAAAGCTAGGTCGGAATCTACAGTTTTCTTTGAAATTCAGACTATTTTCAGACGTGTACACTAATTACGTTAAATAATTTGAATTCTATTTTTCAAAACTAACAAAACATGCCCTGTTCCTAAAAGACCATATAATTTCCTCTCAAAATATAGCAAATACATGCTAGAAAGCAACAAAATCTGATTCTCTGCCTACAAATACAATTCATTTACCCCATCACTCTCAGCATTCAAAAAAAAGGAAAACATGACATTTACAGACACACGGCAGCATATATCTGTCCCTTATTTGAATTATAACACATCCATAATTGAATGACAAACACTCCAAATTGTCATAAAAATGCTATTTCTACATACCTTATCCGGCTTTTTTTTTGTAATCTGTCGAATGCAGAAATGCAGGAAATGAAAAATAAAGCTAGCATTTACACATAGCCACCAGTTACTAGTTTCTGTTTACAGCCTCCATACCGGTCACAGAACAAAAGTTTATTTATAACAAAATTAAACAATTATGTCATACTAAGAATATAAAAATATCGGACAGGGGAAAGACAGCATTCAAGACGACAGTCAGCCACAAAACACAAAAAAAAACACGCAAACAGACAAACGGGAAGGCAAAAAGTAATAAAAAATGCAAACGACATCACAAACACAAAAGGGTTGACAATAGGACTACCGCCTTGGAACGGTCAATGGCAACAAAGGCCACTGGGGGTTTAAACCGGTTCTAGGGTGCACCAAACCTCACACTAACCCTACTGTCATCCCATTAAAACAGGAGAGTGTAAATAAAGAAATCCCCGCAATGATCTAATCTCTAACCAACAAGGCAGCATCAATAGGCAATATAAGTAAAACACAAATATGCTCGTTGTAAATATAATACAAACAAGAGCTGTCGGAGAACAGCGCAGCTCGACTATTCGATTTTTCGGAGAATAATAAATTTATAGCTAGATATACCATCAGAAAACAAGGCTACAACAATGTGGGGTGGGGTTGGGAGCACAACATAACTATGTGTAAGAATTGACCAAAACTACACAGAAATATGTAAATAAATCAAGAAAAAAAATCGAGTTTTGAGTGGGAGTGGGATGCGGGTGGGGGTTGGAGAGAGGCTGGGTGGATGGTGGGGGGGAGTGGGGGTGGTGAGGGCAACATATATGTGAAAGAAGCTATGTAATTATTCACCGAAACAACACAAAAATATGAAGAAAAGAAAAATCGAGTTTGAGTGGGGAAGGGGTAGAGGCGTGGGGTGGGGAGGGGCAACATGTGTAAGAATTGACTAAAGCAACAAAGAAATATGTAAAAAAACAAAAGTTTCAAGTGTGTGGGGGGGGGGGCGAGGGTGGTGAGAGGCGGGGTGGGGGGGGGGGGGAGGTTGCAACATATATGTGTAAGAAATGACTAAAACAACACAGACATATGTAAAAATAAATAAGAAAATGATTTTCAAGTGGGGGTTGGGTGGGGGAGCGTGGGTGAGAGGCGGGGAGTGGGTTGGGGGAGGGGGTGGGGGGCGCATGGCGTAGGGGCCAACATATGTGTGTAAGAATTGACTAAAACAACAAACAAATATAAAAAAAAAAGTTCCAAGTGTGGGGCGGGGTGGGGGAGGGTGATGCGGGTGAGAGGGGTGGGGGAGGGAGGGGGCTGCAACATATATGTGTAAAAATTGACAAAAGTAACACAGAAATATGTAAAAAAAAATAAAAAAAATTCAAGTCTGGGGCGGGGTGGGGTGGGGGTGATTGGGTGAGAGGCGGGGGGGGGGGCAGGGAGGGTTGTAACATATATGTGTAACAATTGACTAAAACAACACAGATTTTTTTTTTAAAAATAAAAATTCAAGTGTGGGGCGTGGTGGTGGGGGTGATGGGGTGAGAGGCGGTGGCGGGGGGAGGGTTTGCAACATATATGTTGTAAGAATTGACAAAAGCAACACAGAATATGTAAACAATTAAAAAAAAGTTTCAAGGTGGGGACGGGGAGGGTTTGCAACATATATGTGTAAAAATTGACTAAAACAACACAGAAATATGTAAAGGAAAAAGTGTGGAGGGGAGTGGGGGCGGGGGTAGAGGGGGGAGGGGGAGGAGTGAGCCCATGCCCCAATATGGGCGAAGTAATAAGATGCATAATGCTATAACAAATCCAAAACCAAACCTTATAGATATATACATGCTTACATGCAAACCTAGATCTGCCTTTATTGCACAGTTTATGGGCCATCACAATTTGGGTTCCATGGAGCCCAGAGTTTGCAGAAGACGAAATTACTTATCCAACCCTTTACAACATACTATAAGGAAACCAATTCCAAAATTTAGTTTAGCTAGGACAACAAATGTAAGAGATATAGACCTATAAACACAGCTTACACGCAAAATGTGATGTGAAACAGACATATTTTAAGGGCTATCAGAATTTGGGTTCCATGGGAGCCCAGGGATTACAGGAACCAAAATTACTTAAGCAGCCCTTACGATAATGCTATAAGGAAGCTAATGGCCAAATTTGGTTGTGCTAGGGTAAGTATTGTAAGAGATATAGACTTGTAAACACAGCTTACACGCAAAATTTGATGTTAAATGGGGCACATTTTATGGACTATCATAATTTGGGTTCCATGGGAGCCCATGGGTTACAGGAACCAAAATTGCTTATGCAGCCCTTAAGATAATGCTATAAGGAAGCCCATGAACAAATTTGGTTGTACTAGGATAAGAAATGTAAGAGATATAGACTTGTAAACACAGCTTACACGCAAACCTTGATGTGGGACGCCGACGCCGACGCCAACGCCGACGCCGACGCCGGGGTGATTACATAAGCTCTCTTATTCTTCGAATAGTCGAGCTAAAAAACAATAGCCTAGAAAGCCACAATGAAGGTTCTCAATGACTTGGCAGAAGCCAGAGCAACAAGAGAATAAACCATTAAGGGCACGACAGGAAAGATCATAGACAAACATCAAACGCCACCGTCTCAATTGGCTTTAGGTATGCAAAAACACCACATTTGTGGATTTCTTTTTTATTGTCTAGCCTGTATATGGCTTTTAATCTCTTAGATTTCCGTTTAATAAGAAATTCCCCATGGACATGCATTCGAAACTAAGGAGTCTCCCCCAAACAAAAAACAACAACAGGGCGTCGTCATCGATAAGCGTAACAGTCTGAGAAATAGGTAATAATAGTAATTCATACAAAAAATGTGGATAATCTACATGATAAATAGAATATTATGTCTGTGCCTTTTACTATCAAGTTTATTAGGCTCGGCTAATAAACTTGGTAGTAAAATGCACTGACATAATATTCTCTATTTATAGTCGAGATTTTCCTCAACAAATCGGCAGCGTAATGGCCGCCATTTTGTTTTGTGTGCATATGGGCTCGGTTTGGTAATATTTCAGTACATTGAGAATAGAACAAAATACACTGTTTTCGAGCCGTTGTCATTTATTCCAACACTAAGGTACACATATCTGGAACTTTTTCCCTTCAACTATCCATGTAGAAGTCGTGAAAATCAAACGTCTTAACCCCTGTCGGTATACTTGTTTGTTCACAAATTTCACTTCCGTTTTTGGTTTTGCTTTTACTTTACTTTAATTTTGCTTTTGCTTTTGCATTTACTTTGGTTTTGCTTTTACTTTACTTTTGCTTTTACTTTACTTTTACTTTTACTTTATTTTTGCTTTTACTTTACTTTAACTTTGCGTTGCTTTTCTTTAAGTTACCTTGGTTTTTCTTATACTTTACTTTAACTTTGCGTTGCTTTTCTTTAACTTCACTTTGCTTTTGCTTTTACTTTACTTTAATTGTGCTTTTGCTTTTGCATTTACTTTGCTTTTGCATTTATTTTACTTTAACTTTGCTTTTCGTCTTTCATTTTACCTAATACTTTTTTATTTATATCATCATGTAATGGATTTTCCCTTGGAAAGTCACTAAAGTCATACTCTTGTTTCATTTCCTGCATGTCTTTATACACATCTTCTGTTTTGATATCTACCAGCAAACTGTCAGTGTCTGTGTATAATAAAGTACAGTCATCTCCGTACCTTTTTTTCTGAGTATTATAGTACCAGTCATACAGCATGTGCTTTGATAGGTCAGGTACAGATATACCAACATAGATTGGTTTGTTAAGGATTAACTTTGTTTTGTTTACGTGTATTGCTGATAAGTCATCAGAAAACTGTATACGTCTGTTAAAGTTGGGTTTGGCCATAATTTTCTTATTTTTTCATTTTCAGAGCCATCTGTTCTCACTAGTTTTATATCAGTCCGCTTGCGTAGGTTTTCCATTGTTTTGCAAAACACAGAGTTGTTCATAAGTTTGTAAAAATCTTTTTCAAAAACTGATTTAGCTAGCTTTCTAAAATCTGTGTTTAAGCAAATATATGATTCCATCCATGGTTTTTCATTGAATTCTAATACTCTA
The DNA here is from genome assembly GCA_037043455.1 of Cyrtodaria siliqua. NCBI lineage: Eukaryota > Metazoa > Mollusca > Bivalvia > Adapedonta > Hiatellidae > Cyrtodaria > Cyrtodaria siliqua. The sequence goes on along the minus strand of JAWPHD010006654.1, from coordinate 58,153 downwards.
TTTATTTTCTTTATTTTCATACCCAAAGATAAATACAGTTGCAGGTTTTGTAATGTATCACATATTTTTCTTCGTCCATAAGATTGGGAACTAGTTTCTCTATGTTTATCATGCTATTATTTTCTAGCAGCTCTGTCTGGTACTCAGACAGCCATTCTGTTTTGACTGCTAATCTTTCAGGTGCAAGTGGATAGTCATTGTGGGATTTATGAAGTTCTTTGGGGTATTCCAAATCCACTTCTAGTATTTTTCCTTTACCTTGTTTTGGTTTAGAAAATGTTCCTTTATTATTTTTGGCTTTCCATTCATACCCCGAATATGGAAGTGACTGACTCATTGCCCATCCATAAAGGTTATTAGCGTCATAATACATTATATTTTTTTTTCTTTGTCAGGATCATAGTCATTGACATGTGGATTATTTGCTTTGGCGTATCATTTTGTTACCATACTTATACCACCGCGCATACCTTTTTCTATGAATAGGTGCATGTCAATGTCTGTTAAAAATTCCAAATCTAGTTTTGTGTGTTTTAGTAAAGCATCCCAAGATAAACCTGGTGCTGTATAGTAATGTAAAGGGTCGAGCTTGTATACACTCATACATGTTTTTCTAAAAGTTTGAAATACATCAGCCAGTAAAGTTACATCAGTTTTTAGGTAGAGATCGTGATAGTCTCCCAATGTTTTGCAATTTAATTATTTCCATACTTCCTGAGCATGTTCTTAATCTTCATCTCTAAGACTACTATAAAACTTTTATAGGTGGTAGTTGTGTTTCCTCGAATCTTTCCACACTGTCCATATATTCATAAGGATAAACACCTTTTCTTAAAAGTAAATCTGTTTGTTCTCCGAACTGATTTTTGGTAATTTTAAAATCAGATTTATCCGTAGCATCAACCAACCTCTCTTGAGACGAAGCCATAAACTGAAAGCTATCCAAGAACCTTAGTTGTCCAACGCTAAATGATATCTATTTTTCAGCATTGTTTGGGATGCATTTAATATTACCTGACATTTTATGTATTTTTTGCATTATAAGATGACTGTCATATCCTTTGAGGTTATACAATACAACAGGTATTGGTGTTTTACCTGGTTTTATTTTTAGTTTCAGGTTACAGTTTTTGTGTGCTGCACCTCTATATTCACCTGTAAAATGACAGTGGTCTCTAACTTTACAGTTTTTACCTTTTCCTTTTTTTATTATTACATATCCAACATTGTGTTGCTTTTTCATGATCTTCCTCATTTTGTCATGATTAATGGTTTTGGGTGAGCAAAAGTGTTGTTAATGTTGCTCTTCTCAAATTCTAGGCGTTTTAAAAACACTTCAACAACATCTTTACCTCTATAAATAACAGATTCTTCAGCTTTACCATCATATCTGACAACTTGGTATCCAAAACCACACGCTTTGTGTATATTTTGAATTTCAGATTTCTTTCCAAATTTGATTGAATGTGGTTTGATTATACTCTCAAAATTAGCATATATTACATAAGGCCTGATATTGATGATTTTTAAATTGTATGTGATTTTTACCTTCTTGCGACATTTCTATTCTGCATGAATTTGTGTTGATACCATCACAGTCTTCTTTGTGTTTGGTAAGTAGTCCTTTCCCAAAAAAGCCGTGAAGGCAACGATCGCAGAAGTAAGTTTGACCATGGTGTTTGTTTTGGTCATAGAGTAGTTTATTCAGATTTTTAATCCAGCAATAGAGATATGTTGTTGTTAATTTTTGCTCACTAGGATAATCATCAGGGTTATAGTTGTCATCTATAATTCCTTCTTCATTCTCTGAATTATCTTTTTCAACCTCAACGTCTTCAGATATTAAAAGCAGATTAATTCGCTCAATATTTTTTGGCTGCTCTGATATGTGATATGGAAAAACAGTTACCTTTTTATTTTTTCCTGTTATGATATATCCATAAACGTTGATAGCAAGGTTGTTTTGTTTTTCTACTTTGGGAATTTAAGAAATTGGAGTGGGAAAGTCAATACCATCCATATTCAACTTACCCATGTGTTTCTTATAACTAGATATCCTATTTGGATTATTTTTATCAGGCCACAAAGCAGACACCAATGCCACTTCCAAGCACTTATTATCTTCATTCTTAACATTGATTATTGAATTCTAGTCAGCTAATGCTTTAGGTAGAGGAATATATGAAGAACCTTTTAATGGTTCATACTTTGCAATATTCAAATAAAACTTAACACAGTGATCAATCTCCAATCCTGATTCATCGTAAAACTCATTTATTTTTTCAGAGTTTAAGATTGCATTTTGTTCGCTGAATAATACTGCTGTGGTGTAATCCATTCGTCTCTGTCAGCTCTTTGCTGATTTGTTTTGTGATAATGGATTTCTTATCACGGAATAGTTTTTGAGGGTCTTTGTATTTCTCGACAGATATCTCGTATGCTTTGAAATAACCACATATTGGTTTGTCAACCAGTTTTAATTCTGAAGTAGATTTTTTATCTTTAAAAACTTGTTTTGGTTCATTTATAACATTTTCTCGTAATTTAGCATATTTCTGCTTTTGTTCATTTATAACATTTTCTTGTAATTTATCATATTTCTGCTTTTCTCGTTTTACGTTGTTTTTTAGCACGTCGTCTCTTGAGCAAATTTTCTAATGTTTGAGAATTAACCTCTTTTGGAGTTTTCTTTCAAACTTCTTTAAGAGCATCTGCCATCTTTCTAAGCTGATCATCATTAATTATTCCTTCCCGGTGTAATTGTAAAATGTATTTCACGTCTTCAGTACTCATTTTTGTAATATATATTAAATTATGTTTTCTTTTTAATATAAAAAAATATTTATTATAACAAGAAAAAGAAAATGGAAAACACTAAGAAAATTGAAAACATTTGCCAATTTCTCAAAGTTGGATATCACGAGCCTTGTAAAAATAAAACAACAAAATATTCAAACTATTGCAGTTTACATAAATGCAGATTAAAGCAAAGTAAAGTTGTACCGTGCTTAAACTGTGGAAAAGTTACAAGTGCAATATATCAAATATGTGTTGGTTGTGGTGCTCATATAGTTAGATTAAAACATGGATACTGGGAAGTAGTAAAACCATATAATGTTGAATGTATTAGACTGAGACATATTGAAATTTGATGGGAAAGAATCAATTTATATGATTCTCTCCTAAAAATCCTTGAAAATCATATTTTGTTGATTTCGTGTTTATTCGTTGATTTGGTTGTAAATTTAATAACAAATCAACTTTTATTAAAAAATCTCAGAATATAACTCTAACCCAGCTTATTTCAGCAACTTGTGGTAAGAGTTTTTATATATATGTATTTTGGGTCGTTCTGCTGTAATTTGAGGCAAAACAAAGTGAAGCCGAAAAATTACAGCAGGACGCCAAAAATACATATATATCTACGTGACTGTGGACTGACTGTGTACAAACAGTACACACTCATCAAGTCAATAGTAGTTCATGTTTTTTTAGTTTATTCTTACGTTTTATACGGATACTATATGACATGACACGTTAGTGCAGTTACCTCCCTTAGTTATACATATTCATGAACACATTACATAGTGCAGTTACCTCCCTTAGTATACATTTCTCCATTTACAAATTGATCTTGTGTAGTGCTGCTACTGCTTGTTATAAATTCTTCAAACATAGATAATTAATGGTACTGTTGGTGAATTTGAATTGGAATATTGATAGTATCAAACAATAAACGCATACAACGAACGCCAGGGTATGAACTTCTTATATGTTATTTAGATCTAGTTAACTGTAACTTCTGGTAAGTGATAAACTTGGTCTTTATCGTTGTTGTTCAATCAAGTTTACTGTTAAAATTAAGGTAGTGGTATCTACAGTATGGACTACCGATTAACTTATTCGGATGGGCACGTAAACCGGGCGGTCCCGTGTATCGGTCTATCCTCCGAGCACGTTAAAGAACCATAGGAATCTATTAGATAATAAGAGTAGGGCAGGTTCCCCGATTCCTGTGTATCCTTCCCCTCTCTCTTGGGCGGCTCTAAATAACCTATACTGTGTTGATGAGCCGTTAAACAACATTCAATTCAATTATCGTTGATGTTCAACCAAGTTTACTGTTAAAATTAAGGTATCTACAGTATGGACTACCGATTAACTTATTGTAAACTTGTCTATTCATCCACATGATAAAGCAACTTCTCAAAAACTAGTCTCGGACTGAAGATGCCAACTCTGTTCTGAAGCGTTGGGAATGAAGCCGAAGTGGTCCGGCTGAACGAGGCCAAGACTGCATATGGAATTGGCAACAATAAAAACAAAAATGTAATGTTGTTTCCTAGTTATCTCTTAAACAAGGGTGCTTTTAGCATATTGCTGTTAAATTATTTATGTTTTATATAAATTGAAAGAATTAAACTTTAATTTGTATTTTTTTAATCCTCACAAATGAAATTAATAAAAAAAAAAGGAATATTTTCTTACTGGCAATAATATCCGGAAGTAGTAACTTCTTTTAAGGTAAATATCAATTTCTAAAATACTCCTGTGATAATGCTTAGGTAGGATGCGGTTAATTGTGTGCGATCTGTCAAAATAAGGTACGTATGGAAGTTTTTAGTATCAGAAGTAAACAAACACGTTTCGTAGTAATTCCCTCCAGCAATGTATTTCACGAGATTTTATGTTTATAAAAGTATGGCGACACATTCGACACATCATCTTGTCGTTTGATTATTTTTTATTTTTTTTATTTAATATTAAACAAATAGTAATTATATGAATGATACTAAAGACAGTGATTGAAATTATTTCAAGTTCGAATTATTAGTGTGTTTATTATGGGGATACGGTGCCTAGACGTCGAATATGAATCGAGATTTATTTTTATTACTTTCTATATGTTTCCATATCTGATATGATTAAATAGAATGAAAACGGACGCTCCTGAATCTGTTTGCAATCTACGCGTAGCCATCCTCTAAGCTTCACAAAGTCAAAAAATCATTTTGACACCCTCTGTTTACATGTAATTTTATTGACAGCCGAAAAACAAAATGGCGACGGCGTAACATTCCATTTTTAGCCAAGGGCCAGCAGAGCTTATGGGATGGCGAGTTGTCCGTCCGTCGTCCGTCGGTTAACTTTTGTCTCGTTAAGACAATAGGGCCTTCATTTTTCATTTGATCTTTACTAAACTTAAACAGATTGTTAATATCAATGAAAGCTCGGACAAGTTCGAAAACCAGCCAGATCGGACCAGAAACAGCAGAGTTATGGCCCTTGATTTAGTTAAAAATGCTATAGTTTGCCTCGTTAAGACGATAGGGCCTTCATTTTTCATCCAATCTTTACCAAACTTTATCAGGTAGTTAATATCAGTGATAGCTTGGACAAGTTTGAAAACCAGCCATTACGGACTAGTAACAGCGGAGTTATGGCCCTTAACTTAGTTCAAAATGCTATATTTTGCCTCGTTAAGATGATAGGGCCTTCATTTTTCATTCTATCTTTACCAAACTTAACCCCATTGTTAATATTAATGAAAGCTCGGACAAGTTCGAAAACCAGCCATATCGGATTAGTAACAGCGGAGTTATGGCCCTTGATTTAGTTAAAAAGGCTATATTTTGCCTCGTTAAGACGATAGGGTCTTCATTTTTCATCCGATCTTTACCAATCGTTACCAGATTGTTTATATCAATGAAAGCTTGGACAAGTTCGAAAACCAGCCAGATCGGATCAGCAACATCAGAGTTATGGCCCTTGATTTAGTTAAAAATGCTATATTACGATAGAGCCTTTGTTTTTCGTCCGATCTTTACCAAACTTTACCAGATTGTTAATATAAATGAAAGCTCGGTTAAATTCGAAAACCAACCAGACTGCACCAGAACAGCGGAGTTATGGCCCTTGCTTTAGTTAAATATGCTATATTTTGCCTCGTTAATACGATATGGCTTTCATTTTTCATTCGATCTTTACCAAACTTTACCAGATTGTTACTATCAATGAAAGCTCCTACAAATTTCAATACCAGCCAGATTGGACCATTTACACCGGAGTTATGGCCCTTGATTTTCTGAAATATGCTATACATTGGCCTCATTAAGAAGAAAGGGCCTTCATTTGGCCAGATTTCAGTGAAACTTTTTAAGGATGATCAGTACCAAGCCTAGTTGTACTTGTCGTCACCGTGTTCTGGTTGAATAATTTTGGCGGAGTTATGTCCCTTTAAAGGTTTTAATACACAAACTTTGTCTGGACTAGTTCTCCTGAACGTCTCCTCACATTTCAACCAAACTTTACAGGGATGATCAGCACCAAGCATAGTTGTGCATATCATCGTCGCGTTCCAGTTAACAGATTTTTGGTGGAGTTATGGCCCTTTAAAGGTACACAAACATTTTCCGGGCTAGTTCTTCTGAACCCCTGACTGGATTTTAACGAAACTTGAAAAGGATGATCAGTATCAAGCCTAGTTGTGCATATCGTCGCCATATTCGGGTTGAATAATTTTTGGCAGAGTTATGGCCCTTTAAAGGTTTTAATAGCCAAACGTTGTCCAGATTAGTCTCTACTGAACTCCTTGCTGCATTTCAACGAAACTTGATGGGGATGATCAGTACCAAGCCTAGTTGCACCTGTCATTGCCGTGTTTGGTTGAATGAATTTCGGAAGAGTTATGACCCCTTACAGGTTTTAATACACTAACTGTGTACAGACTAGTTCTCCTGAACCTCTGGCTGGATTTCAGCGAAACTTGTCAGGGACAATCAGTACCAAGCCTAGTTGCGTATTTCTTCACCATGTTCTGGTTGAACGATATTTGAACGAGTTATGGCCCCTTATACATAAACTTTATCTAGTGCCAGTAGAGCGTACACAGGCCCTATTGGGCCTCTTGTTTTTTAGGGAAGTGTGACAAAATATTGCTTGACCAATAGTGGTGTAAATAATAAAATATAAACGCAGTATATAATACTGTTTACCTACGTTTTATTTGCTACAATAACGTTTCTCTTTCCAAAATAAAAGGTAAATATGATCGATTGCTGAAGGTGCTGAACATGGAACAGCAACACCACCCTGCATAACCTACATTTTATTTGGTACATCCGAATCCTAGAAACAGACATGCGCAGACGACACTTTCTAAAAATAATGCCGACATGTTGTTTTATTATTTACAATGTAAACAAGGGGATCAAATGAAGTTTAGGCTTTGTGAAGCATGACGGATGGATATGGCAAAATTGTAAACAGATCATCTATCTAATCATTTCAGGTATGAAAACAAATTGCAAGTAATAAAAAAAAATCTCAGTTCATATTCGACGTCTAGGCACCCTGAAATGCACAGTAAGCTAATGCATACATAGTACATACATATACTGTTTTTACTTGTTAACTATGAATGATAACTAAAACCCGTATCAACTCAACTTCAGGAAATTACAATGTATTTATAATAGCATCCAAAATAACAGAATCAAATATCTGTGACATACTTACTGAATGCTTGAAAATCTTTGCTGTTTTTCTACAGTACTGATCAAAGATTAGCAGATCATCTGCCATGGTGAGTTATGTATCTTTGGTCTGTCAATATATATTTTTTTGACAACTACAGCTCTAAATTTGTCAAATTGCATGATATGGACAATATCATGGACCAGTTTATATTGAGATATATAATTTGTAATACCTGTAATTTAACATAGAGAACGTTTTTTTTGGGGCCACCATACCTGCATTATAGGACTACTTTTGGAGAAAAATCTGCTTGTCGAAATAGATTTTTTTATGGAGTGTCAAAATAGATTTTTTTATGGAGTGTCAAAATAGTTTTTTTTTATGGAGTGTCAACATGAGCTATCATTTCTTTCATCTTGTGTATATTCACTTCTTGTTTTCTCTTCTAAAGAGTGTTGACAAGTCGTTGGTCAATGTTAGTCAGTGTTTACTTAATCTCAGAAGTAACTAGGATTGTTAATTTGAAGCAGGTACTCCCTGTTTGAATTATGTACAGTACCGATGTAAAAATGCAAATATTTGCTTCGTCTGCTGCTTTTAATAGGTAATATTGCAAACAAATCTTCAATATGTAACATGTAGGTGATACTTGAATGTTGGTAACACATTTTATTTGGAACAAAACATATATTTTAACTTTTGCACTACGCCACCAACTTTGTAAAGTATGGGTATCCTTAAATATTACTTCATTTACCAGCAACAAATGCAAATGGACTGAACTACCAGTTGTTACAACATAAGACAGAAAATGTATGTGATAGTTAGTCTAAAATTATAATATTAAAGTTAGATCTAAATACGAATTTGTAAAGGAAAATAAAGGTGTTTAATTCTTAAAGGTGTTTAGTTCTTAAGGAAGGGTGTTTAATTCTTAAGGATTATGTTTTTACATGACACTTACAGTACATCATCTCATTATCCTAGTTAGAAACATAAACATGATTTCAAAACTACAATAATATAAATAGAGGTTTTAATAGACCTAGAGCAATTCAAAGTGAAACCAGCAGGAATTAAAACTCAAATGATGTCAGTCAAAACGTCCCGAAGTCGAAACGTCCTCTAGTCAAAACATCCCCTTTCTACATTTTCAAATAGTCAAAACGTCCCCTCAAATTAATAAGATTAAAAAAGCGATGTCCCCTATTAAATAACTATAATTTTTAAGTTTATTTTGTGTTAGCAACTGTGTTTCGATATTGTTACGTGTTAAAGGTGGCTAAATGCTTTTTGGCAAATAATGGATGTATTTAATGGTTTTCTATTTTAGTTTAATTGGCCAAATATATTTTTTTTAAAGAGGGTCGTTTTGACTAGGGAACGTTTTGACTACACTAGGGCACGTTTTGACTAATTATTAAAATATACGGCCATAATATTTTAAAACAAAGAACATTGTTATTGTGATGTACATATTGATATCTCAAGAAATATGCCAGTTTTAGAATTTTTAAATTAATAGTTAATTAGTTCTTGGCAAATCTGATTTGATGGAATATATATGTTAGCGTCTTTTTTTAAGCGCGTTTATAAGGAAGGGCTCTTTCCACGTTTTCTTCTAGAATAATTTAAAATTGAAAAAAAATTACTTAAATTCATGAAAACATCTGTCATAACAATCAACAGGTTGTTCGCCGGGGGTCTGGTTGTTCTGGTCTAAAATGTGACCACCATAGATTTTAAATGGAATCGAGCTGGAAATGCTCAAACTACGATACATTATTATGCAAAATAACTTTATGTGGCCATCAGCTTTAAACAGCGACATTGTCGTGTTTACCTTTAATTACAAATATATTTTTCAATACATAACTATATTTGAATAGGGGACGTTTTGACTAATTCGGTCGGACCCTAAAACGGGGCAGGTCTCCAGGGCCTTTTTACCAGTTTTGGGGAAGGGGCCTTTTGGCCTAAATTGGGGAAACAATCCATGAATGGGGAGGTAAGTTTAAAAAATGCGGAAAATTGCATGATTTTAAGAAGAAATTTGGTTGGGGAAGGGACCTTATACAGGCCGCTGCAAGGAATGGTAAAAAGGCCCTGGTCGGGAAGCCGGAACCACACACACACACTTTTTATTTGGCCTTAATATATACCTTATTGAATTGAAGATTGCCATACAATACATTTATGAAGGTTTGATATATGAGTGTTTTATTTAGTTTAACAAAACAATAGAATGTACCATATCCCAAAACAGATTACTTGTCGTGCATGTACATATACAAATACAGAGTACTAAACTTGTTCATGGTTTCTCTTGAATATATTTGCGAAAGTATCAAAATGGGTTACACACTTTTATTGAAACCTATTAGAGAAAATGCAGAACGTATTGCCTACCTGCCCTTCTAATATATACGCATGTAATAAGTGAGTAGCTCGGCAATATTCACTATACTTGCACACCATTCAGAGTAAAACAACACTAATATTCGGTGTACATGCACCTCATACATAGTAAAACAACAGTTATATTCGATGTACATGCACCTCATACAGTGTAAAACAACAGTAATATTCGGTGTACATGCACCTCATACATAGTAAACCAACAGTTATATTCAGTGTACATGCACCTCATACAGAATACAAACAACAGTAATATTCATTTTGAAAGCACCTCAAAACAACATTACTATTCGGTGAACATGCACCTTTACATCGTTACATTGGCTTCGGAACCTTACGGGATAAGTATACGAGTCCCTTCCGAACCTTACGGGATAAGTATACGAGTCCTTTCGGAACTTTACGGGATAAGTATAAGAGTCCCTTGGTAACCTTACGGGATATGTATACGAGTCCTTTCTGAACCTTACGGGATAAGTATACGAGTCCCTTCGGAACCTTATTGGATAATTATACGAGTCCCTTCGGAACCTTACGGGATAAGTACACGAGTCCCTTCGGAACCTTACGGGAAACGTATACGAGTTCCTTCGGAACCTTACGGGATAATTATACGAGTCCCTTCGGAATCTTACGGGATAAGTATAAGAGTCCCTTCGGAATCTTACGGGATAAGTACACGAGTCCTTTCGGAACCTTACGGGATAAGTACACGAGTCCTTTCGGAACCTTACGGGATAAGTAAACGAGTCCCTTCGAACCGTACCGGATAAGTACAAGAGTCCATTCGAACCTTACGGGATGAGTATACGAGTCCTTTCTGAACCTTACGAGATAAGTACACGAGTCTCTTCGGAACCTTACGGGATAAGTACACGAGTCTCTTCGGAACCTTACGGCATAAGTACACAAGTCCTTCGTAACCTTAAGTCATATACTTATCCTGTAAGATTTCGAAGCCAAGCTCGGCGTATCCGAACTGTTTTCGTCAATTACCATTATAGTCCGAGTTTACCATTCTTACGGATGGCGGGAGGTGTACAGTACTGGTTCTACCCATTAAAAGTGAGTGGTCTGCCTCCACCACAAAAAATCGACCGTCATTTCGAGGGCTCAGCGCAAAACGTTTCTAACTAAATATGAATAAAGAAGAAGATAGAATAGTTTTGCGCTGAGCCCTCGATATATAACATTACATGTGTTGAAAATGACTATACAAACAAACAAACAAAACAGAGTTTACCAATTACGGAAACCCCTGACGAGGCAGTTTCGATTTAAATCGGGATTATTCCTTGCTGAGACTAATTTTAGAGCCCGTGACATTGAGAATGGGATAAAAGCCCAAAGGGCACACACACACACGAACAGACTTGTGTTCGTCGAAGATCATCTTCACTTATCCACTATAGTTATATTACCTTTGACGGACACTTGAAATAATTGTCATATTGCTCCGAGGTGGATGTGAAGTTAGTCCTTATTTAATAGGAACTCTCGGAAGGACATCACGCTGAACTGTTCTAATTCTATTTCAACAAAGTCCCTGCCACAAACAACACCTGGTGTTCAACCTGACCAAATCGCCGTATCATTATAAGCAGTTGTATTCGTTGGTACGCGTGAAAAATGTCAGTTTAGATTATGAGCCAGTGATGAAGACGTATAAATGCAGGTGCATAAGATGCCGTGATTCATGCGGATATGCAGCATTAAGCGTTTCCGTTACCGAGGTTGTTTGTTTTTATTGTTCGAGAAGGGAGGGTGTCATGATGTCAGAGTCTCGGCTTGGTTTTCATATTGTTTCCATGAGCTACTATAGGCTGTGAGCTAGTAGGAGAAACCCTCCCCCCCAGGGGGAATTTTGTAGGGTATGATTTTCTGAAAGAACATACAGTAAGTTTCAAAATGAGACATGTGTGCCATCTGAGCGTTGGGGCTTTAGTGAGTTTTGGGGGAAAACGTTGCGTTTTTAGACAAAAATAGCCGAAATCTGGAATTATTTTTTAGAAAAATAATAAAATATATTAGAACCAATTTGAATTGATGGAATCTTTCTCGGAACGCATCTCTACGTGTCCCAAAATATAATTTGTGGATCCGATGCTTAAATATTGAGATTTTGGGTAAAAATGTTAAAAAATTGAATAAAATCGCTGATTTCTGTAATACATTGGGGATATTTAACTAAAAAATATAAAAATATCTAATACAATAGAAAAAAGAAATATTGTAACCTTTTTGGGCAGGGTAAGGTCCAGTGATTCAGTAGAAAAAAGTCCCAAACCGCATGATGTTTGGAAATGCCTTAATTTTGGGGCGAAAAATGTGTATTTTTGTCAAAAATCGCCGGAATCTGGAATTATTTTTTGAAATTAGTTTGAACATAAACTTATCAAACTGAAGCAATAGAATGTTGCACGGCATACATATTCAAGTTTTTCCTGACACATTATATAACATATGTGCTCAAATATTGGCATTTTAGGGCAAAATGTTGGAAAAAATGACAAAAATCACTGATTTCTGTAATCCATTGGGTTATTGGGTTAAAATATAGAAACAAATTTAATACAATTGAATAAGGACACATTGTAACATTTTTGGATAGACAAAGGTCCAATTATTAAGTAGAAAAAATTCTCGAACGTATGATGCTTGAAAATGCCTTGTTTTTTAGGCGAAAAACGTGTATTTTTGTCAAAAATCGACGGAATCTGGAATTATTTTTGAAAATAGTTTTAACATAAACTTATCAAATTGAAGTTATATAATGTTGCACAGCATACATATTCAAGTGTTTTCTTGCATCATATATAACATATCTGCTGAAATATGTTGGAAAAAAGGACCAAAATCACTATTTCTGCAATCCATTGCGGGTATGGGGTTAAAATCTAGAAAAATATATAATACTGGTACAATAGGAAATAGACTGTAAGCTAGTAGGAGTAACCCTCACCCCAAGGGGAATTGTGTACACCCTATTTTTCTGAAAGCCCATTATGTGTAGAGCATTTTGGAACATGTACGTGTACCAACTGGCGACTTGGACTTTATCACGTTACCGGTATTTCGAACATGATACATAGAGCTATATACAGTATACGTTATAAATAGAGAAATAGTGTTGAGCGACGCTCTGCGTACGGCCACTGGGCCGACCCACAGACTTTGCGACACAACGGGACCGGTGGCCAGCTGTTGGCAAAGGTCCCCAGTACATGTGGCACTCGGTCGCTAGTCCATATTAAGAGAAAGGCTACCCGAGTTCGAGTTTCGAACATGGCACATAGAGCTATATACAGTTATATAGAAGGATATAGTGTTGAACAACCTTCGGCCGATGGCCGCTGGGCCGACACAGATTGGGTGACACAACGGGACTAGTGGGCAGCCGTCGGCAAAGGTCCCGGCAACGCGTGGCATTCAATCGCTAGGCTGTATCAGGGGGGATGCTACCCGAGTTCGGGTCTCGAACCTCGTAACTTACCTAGAGATTTATACAGTATAGTTATGTATGTATAGATGGAAATAGCATTGAGTAAACATCGGCTGATGGCCGCTGGACCGATCCACATATTTTATGACACAACGGGACTGGTGGCCAGTCGTCGGCAAAGGTCCCCGCTATGCGTGGTACATGGTGTCTAGGCCTTATCAGGGTGAGGGCTACCCGAGTTCGAGTCTCGAACATGGCACATAGAGCTATATACAGTTATATAGAAGGATATGGCGTTGAACAACCTTCGGCCGACGGCCGCTGGGCCGACACAGATTGGGTGACACAACGGGACTAGTGGTCAGCCGTTGGCAAAGGTTCCGGCAACGCGTGGCATTCAATCGCTAGGCTGTATCAGTGGGGAGGCTACCCGAGTTCGGGTCTCGAACCTCGTAACTCACCTAGAGCTTTATACAGTATAGTTATATATGTATAGAGAGAAATAGAATAGCGATGGCCGCTGGACCGATCCACATATTTTGTGACACAACGGGACCGGTGGCCAGCCGTCGGCAAAGGTCCCCGCTATGCGTGGTACATGGTCCCTAGGTCTTATCAAGGTGTGGGCTACCCGAGTTCGAGTCTTGAACATGTAACATAGAGTTATATACAGTTAAATAGAGGGAAATAGCGTTTAACGACCTTCGGCCGATAGCCGCTCGGCCGACCCACATATTTTATGACACAACGGGACCAGTGGCCAGCCGTCGGCAACGGTCCTCGCTACGCGTGGCACTCGGTCCCTAGGTCGTATCAGGGGGAAGGCTGCCTGAGTTCGTGTCTCAAACATGCCACATAGAGCTATATAGTACATAGCTTTGAACGACCCGCAGCCGACTGCCGCTGGGCCTACCCACAGGTATTGTGACCCAACGGGAGCGGTGGTCAGCCGGCGGCAACGGTTCTCGCTATGCGTGGCACTCAATCCCTAGGTCGTTTCAGTGGGATGGCTTCCCGAGTTCGGGTCTCGAACATAGAACCTAGAGCTATATACAGTATAGTTATATAGAGAGAAATAGCCTTGAGCGACCCAATGCCGATGGCCGCTCGGCCGACCCACAGGTTTTGTGACTCAACGGCGTGGCACTCGATCGCTAGACCGTATAAGGGGAGGGCTACCTGAGTTCGGGAGGAGGGGGGGGTGGTGGTGTCTACAGCCAGCTCAAAAACTAGTAAATGATGTGTTGTATTGTTCGGGAGGTTCTGTCATGCCATTTGTTAACAAATTCTAATAAGGTATCAGCTAGAGCAGGCTTGTTTGAGCAAATAAAATGTCAGCCTGCCATGCACTCCTTGGAAACATATGATGGGTCAATGGCAATATCGCCAGGTGAGAATAGGAATGTTCCATAGAAGAAAGACGGCACTTTTTTCTCTCATCTGGCGATATGTCGTTGTAACATGTATGTTTAAATTACTTTTTGAAGAAAACAATCCAGATTTCGTTTATGTTTTATTAAAAACACATTTTCCTCTAACAAAATAAAGCAGCATTTACCATCTTCTGATGGGTTTTCTGGTATATTATTGCACATTGGACTGCAAAAATGTTACAATATTTTTTTCCCATTATTTCTATGCACTTTTAATTGTTTCCCAATACCTCAATGCATTACAGAAATCGGCGATTTTAGTAATTTTTTCAACATTTTGCCCTAAAATATAAATACTTGAGCATATATATTATATCTGATACAATAAATGACTTGGATATGTATAGTGTGCAACATTTTATTGCTTCAATTTGATAAGTTTATGTTCAAACTATTTTCAAAAGATAATTGGAGATTCCGTTGATTTTTTATGGAAATACACATTTTTCGCCTGAAAATTAAGGCAATATTTTAAACATCATATGGTTCATGAATTTTTTCTACTTAATTATTGGACCTTTGTCTATCCAAAATGTTACAATATGTCTTTATTCTATTGTATTAAATTTTTTTTTTCTAAATTTTAACCCAATACCCAAAATGGATTACAGAAATCAGTGAGTTTTGTCATTTTTTCCAACATTTTGCCCTAAAATGCCAATATTTGAGCACATATGTTATATATGATGCCAGGAAAAACTTGAATATATATGCTGTACAACATTTTATTGCTTCAATTTGATCATTTTATGTTGAAACTAATTTTAAAAAATAATTCCAGATTCCGGCGATTTTTGACAAAAATTCACATTTTCGCCCCAAAATTTAGGCATTTCCAAACATCATGCGGTTTGGAACTTTTTTCTTTTTAACCACTGGACCTTGCCCTGCCCAAAAAGGTTACAATATTTCTTTTTTCTATTGTATTAGATATATTTCTAATTTTTAATTAAATACCCCCAATGTATTACAGAAATCAGCGATTTTATTCAATTTTTTAACATTTTTACCCAAAATCTCAATATTTAAGTATCGGATCCATAAATTATATAGTGGGACATGTAGAGATGCGTTCCGAGAAAGATTCCATCTATTCAAATTGGTTCTAACATATTCCATTCTTTTTCTAAAAAATAATTCCAGATTTTGGCGATTTTCGTCTAAAAACGCAACGTTTTCCCCCAAAACTCACTAAAGCCCCAACGCTCAGATGGCACACATGTCTCATTTTGAAGCTTAATGTATGTTCTTTCAGAAAATCATACCCTACAAAATTCCCCCTGGGGGGGGAGGGGGGTCTACAGCCAGCTCAAGAACTACTAGTAGTTAGTATTTGTTCTTACAATTGAATTGAAGTGAATTTTATTGAACTGCTCTTACATCAGCACATTGTATGTTATTTAGGGCCGCCGCAGAGGGTGGTTGAAGAATACGTAGGAATCCGTTAACGTCTCACACCACAATTAATTTTCCATAGGGTCCCATTGTAATGTTTTTGTTCGTGGCATAGAGATAAAAAAGATTTTGCAACATGTATTTATGCTTAAATTCTTCATTGATCCAATATCTGCATGCTATTAACTTTTAACGAATATTTACCAGATTGAACTTTTTTTAATTTCATACTTGCGTGACACCTATCAAAATTTAGACAAAAATACAACCCCGTGGAGATTAGACCCATGATGTGTAAAATGAGGCGGAATTAGCTAGAAATCTTATATCAACATGCATTTTTCTGGGATCTCTTCCTAAAATGCTGTAGATTTAGAACCTGGTAAAGATAAATCAATGTATCCTGTAAAATGTAGAAAAGCGAACTTGTTTTTTTTTATCTACCTCCTTCATCTGTAGGGCAGGACTATTCAAGGGAGATAATAGTGGTGTGAGTCCTTAAGGTCATTTTTTTTTCTAATGATCACCTCAATAATAATTGAACATGTATACAAATCAATTACACGCTGAAAAGTGCTAAAAGTTTGATTCCATGTGTATTGCTTTTCAAATTATTCAAGTTTTAGTGACCTAGGGTATTGGTCGAAATTCGGGCCGAGCACCTTTAATATTTTGAAAATCTACAGTAGTGATAAGGATTTTGCATTTTCCTGGTCATTTGTGCTCAGCTATGTCTGAAACTTTCAAATATACATGAAAAGGCATCTCTACATCTGAATATAGCATACAAATGATCTTTAAGAAATGATTATTGAGAACAATGCTGAAAATAATAAACTCAAACTAAGGGTTACCCGTCAAAATTTTGATTTTCCAGGAAAAGTAACAGTCTCTCGCTTTAATTTTGACATTTTTTTAAAGTAGTCTGTCTTCATTGACATGTGTGTTTGTTTTACAAGCCAATAGCTGTAACATAAAGCTAAAATTATGCTTATACCTGTATTGGTTTTTAAAATATAGTTACTTTTTAGTTAAACATGGTATTAAGTAAAATTTCTGCTAATTCCTGCAATATGAAGATAACTTGAAGTAACTATACCTACACAGACGGGATTTTTGAATAACCGTGTTAACTGTGTCCTAACATGTCTGAAACGTTCACAGATACACAAACAATGCTTAGAGGTGAAGGATGTAAGGTACCCGTTCTGCAGCTCTAAAGCGCAAGGGCTTAGAGATGAATGATGGAAATTCCCATTCTGAAGCTCTAAATTGCAAGGCATTAGAGATGAATGATGAAAGATACCTGTTCTGCAGCTCTAAAGCGCAATGCCTTAGCATTAAATGATAAAGATACTCGTTCTGCAGCTCTAAAGCGCAATACCTTAGAGATGACGGATGAAAATGTCATTCTGCAGCTCTAAAGCGCAATGCCTTAAGAATAACGAACAAAGATACCCATTCTGCAGCTCTTTCTTAACGTCTCACACCACAATTAATTTTCCATAGGGTCCCATTGTAATGTTTTTGTTCGTGGCATAGAGATAAAAAAGATTTTGCAACATGTATTTATGCTTAAATTCTTCATTGATCCAATATCTGCATGCTATTAACTTTTAACGAATATTTACCAGATTGAACTTTTTTTAATTTCATACTTGCGTGACACCTATCAAAATTTAGACAAAAATACAACCCCGTGGAGATTAGACCCATGATGTGTAAAATGAGGCGGAATTAGCTAGAAATCTTATATCAACATGCATTTTTCTGGGATCTCTTCCTAAAATGCTGTAGATTTAGAACCTGGTAAAGATAAATCAATGTATCCTGTAAAATGTAGAAAAGCGAACTTGTTTTTTTTTATCTACCTCCTTCATCTGTAGGGCAGGACTATTCAAGGGAGATAATAGTGGTGTGAGTCCTTAACATGCCCTACTCTTCCTAACGAATAGATTCCTTTGGTTCTGTAACGTGCACTGATGATAGACTCCGTTACAAAGGACTGCCCGGTTTACGTTCCAATTTGGGGACGAGGCCAGGGGTAAGCTCCCAAGAACTCACAGACGAAGCTTAGTGGCGCTGGTGAGACTTAAACCTGGATTATCCAGTTGTAAGTTCACTGTGCCATCCTCTGGGCGACGCCAGCGTTCCCAGAAAAAAAAGAGGTGCTATATTGTTAACAAAGCTAGGCCAATTGTTATTCTTGGTTGTTGACTCGCTTTATTAGCCCGATTTGCATACGTTAATTCGCTTTTTGTGTCGTACTATTTTATGTTGGCAACTAATCACACGCATGCAGCTGTTAATGCAACTAAATATGATGTGAATTGTTTTCTTCTTTCAGGTGGTTATAAAACAGAAGAAACATATCAACTGTTTGCTGTACAAGAAAAAGCGTCATTGATTCGAGGAAACCAATACGCTTTCCATGAAGATGAAAACATGCATTTTTAAGTACGGTCGATTACACCGCCATACATTGTGGTGAATTGAATTCTTAGGTCAACACAACACTACACGCATACTATATGCTTTTATATGTGAGAATTCACCTGACATTACGACAGTAACACAAACATCGACTCTGGTGTGTTACATTGTTATACGGCTATCAATACAGTTACAGAAGAGAAATTGAACATACATGGGCAAAAGCATTGTTATGCTTGTACGTAGTTGCCTACTGCAATAAAGCATGAAGTCGTGGGTAAGCCCATAATATAAAACGGGGTGTAAGAAATCGGACAATATGAAATTGTAAGGTGTTTACGCCATGTTTATCACATTTTAGGCTGTATATATATATATATATATGACGGTCGATTTGTCTGCTCAGACTACTCTTAACAGTACATATGTTGATGCCGTTTGTGTAAGTAAAGCCAAAATTGTGCACACTCACGAGATGCCTTTCAATTGTAAAGAGAGCAACATGTCATGCAAGAATACAATTACGTGCCCATTATGTAACACGACCTTATCTCGACGAGACAAGTTCAATATGCACATGCGTATACACACTGGCGAGAAGCCGCATACATGTAGAGTATGCGATAAATCATTCACGCGTCTAGAAAGTCTCAAACGTCACACGTTAATACACACTGGTGAGAAGCCGTTTACATGTGAAGTATGTAACACGTCATTCACAGAACGAGGAACTCTCAAAAGTCACCAGTTAATACACACTGGCGAGAAGCCGTTTACATGTGTAGTATGTAACAAGTCATTCACAGTACGAGGAACTCTCAGTAATCACATGTTAATACACACTGGTGAGAAGCCGTTTACATGTGAAGTATGTAACAAGTCATTCACAGAACGAGGAACTCTCAAAAGTCACCAGTTAATTCACACCGGCGAGAAGCCGTTTACATGTGGAGTATGTAACAAGTCATTCACACAACTAGGAAATCTCAAAATTCACATGTTAATACACACTGGCGAGAAGCCGTTTACATGTGTAGTATGTAACAAGTCATTCACACAACTAGGAAATCTCAAAATTCACATGTTAATACACACTGGCGAGAAGCCGTTTACATGTATAGTTTGTAACGACGAGGAACTCTGAATAAACACATGGTAATACACCCTGGCGAGAAGCCGCGTACATGTACACAATGTGATGAATCATTTACACGAATAGGAAGTCTCACACGTCACATGCTAACACACTCTGGAGAGAAGCCGTATACTTATACCGTACGTGACAATGTATTTAGACAACAAGAACATCTCAGTATACACATGTGTATACACACTGTTGAGAAGCCACATACATGTAGCATATGTCACAAGTCATTCACACAACGAGCAACTCTCACTACTCATATAGTAATCCACACTGGTGAGAAGCCGTATTCATGTACAGTATGTGTCGAGTCATTCAGTCATCGAGGAACACTTAGACGACACATGGTAATACACACGGGTGAAACTGTATTCACTTGAAATTATGTAACAATGAATTTTCACTCTAAGGAAGTATTACACATGTAAGAAGTTAAGAACACAATAGTCTGAAGTCAATCTCAATATACAGATTTTACATACATTGTACTGGCGATAAAAGATATAGAAAGCAGTTGTGTAAACAAGTATTTGCAATCACATCATATTTCCTCTTGCATGTTCACAACAGCGAGAAGCCTTTCAAGTTAGGAATTAGTGATATATCATTCATGCAGTTTCAAAAACAGATGGGCACACACCGACATGGACTGTTAACGTGTAAATAATGTGAACCATCATTCAGCTGATCTGAGTATCGCACACTAAACGTGCTGAAGTGCTGAGTGAGGAATGGCAATCAAAGATCGTAATAATCTTAATCTGTAATAAGCTGTATATGTCAGATGAGAACAACTGTGAATAGGAAAACATGCGTATATGTTCTGTTTATAAAGGAACACGTGCGTATAAGTACTGCAAAGAAAGGAACACATGCATACACATACTGCAGAGAAATGTACACATGTGTTTACATACTGCAAAAAAGGAACACATGCCTATATATACTGCAGAGAAATGTACACATGCGTATAAGTACTGCAAATAAAGGAACACATGCATACACATACTGCAGTGAAATGTACACATGTGTTTGCATACTGCAAAAAAGGAACACATGCATATATGTACTGCAGAAAAAGGAACACGTGCGTATACCTACAGTAGAGAAAGGAAAGCATGCATATATGTACTGCAGAGAAATGAACACATGCGTATAAGTACTGCAAAGAAAGGAACACATGCATACACATACTGCAGAGAAATGTACACATGTGTTTACATACTGCAAAAAAGGAACACATGCCTATATATACTGCAGAGAAATGTACACATGCGTATACGAACTGCAGATAAATGAACACATGTGTAGGCATACTGCAGAGAAAGGAACACTTACATATACATACTGCAGACAAGCCGGTTACAAGTTATGAATGTGTATTTTTCAGGTAAAAAAGGTTTACACATACACATGGTTATCCGTACTGGAGAGTTGATGTAAATGGCGAGATTAATGCAGGATTTTTACACTCACAATATGTTGTCTGATACTGTGTATGTGTAGTACTGTGACATGTCCCACACATGGTTGTACATATATTGATGAGAGACCGTGTAGTATGTGTAGTACAGTGACATCACACATGGTTGTACATATATTGGTGAGAGACCGTGTATGTGTAGTACTGTGACATATCCCACACATGGCTTTACATATATTGGTGAGAGACCGTGTCTGTGTAGTACAGTGACATATCTCATACATGGCTGTACATATATTGGTGAGAGACCGTGTATGTGTAATAAAGTTACATATCTCACACAAGGTTGTACATATATTGATAAAAGAGCCTTTATGTGTAATACTGTGACATATATCACACATGGTTGCACATATTTTGGTGAGAGACCATTTATGTGTAATACAGTTACATGTATCACACACATGGATGTACATATATTGGTGAGAGACCGCTTCTGTGTAATACTCGTAACTGACATACCTCATACATGGTTGTACATATATTGGTGAGAGACCGTTAATATGGAATAATGTGACATATCTCACACATGATTGTACATACATATATATTTGTGAGAGACCGTTAATATGTAATACTGTGACATATCTCACACTTGTGTATGTGTAATATTTCGACATAGCTCACACATAACTGTACATATATTGGTGAGAGAACGTGTATGTGTAGCACTGTGACATATCTCACAAATAGCTGTACATATATTGATGAGAAACTGTGTATGTGTGGTACTGAGACATGTCTCACAGATGATTGTACATATATTGGTGAGAGACTATGTTTGTGTAGTACTGTGACATATCTCATACATGACCGTGTATGTGTAATATTGTGAGAAATCTCAAACATGGTTGTACATGTATTGATGAGAGACCATTTATGGTGTAATACTGTGACATATCTCATATATGGCTAATAAGGTCTGTATTTGTAGACATTATTCTTTGAGTACTCTCGTTATATTTTAACATAATTCAAATTCATGTTCATTTTATCATTTTTTGTTCATGTTCATTAAAGGTCTTCGTCATGATCCCTGCATTGTTTCAGGTGCTATCTCGCTCGCATCAAAAGAGCAGTGGCAGAAAAACAATAACGTGGCTCCAGCGTAAATGGAGTTTCTACGATAGAATTTGCAGCAACTCTGCAGCTCAGGGTGAGAAGGTTCTAGGCCCATTTTCCATATTTTATCTCGATGTACATGGAAGATGAGCCTGGCATGTTCATGGATTTTAGGCGCCATATAACCTTT
Source organism: Cyrtodaria siliqua (assembly GCA_037043455.1). Taxonomy (NCBI): domain Eukaryota; kingdom Metazoa; phylum Mollusca; class Bivalvia; order Adapedonta; family Hiatellidae; genus Cyrtodaria; species Cyrtodaria siliqua. The sequence continues at coordinate 35,674 of JAWPHD010006654.1, read as the reverse complement.
TCATGTATTGGTGCGCCTTAAAACACCAATTCAATTCAATCCATCAGCTTTAAATGTAAACAATTGTGATTCGAGAAATAAAACAACAACAACAGAAATCCAGCACCAAATATGTTTATCAAAAAAACATAATTATGACACTGGCTAGCATTTATGAATACTGGTACTCTCCATTTGGAATCTGTCAAAATGGTATATTTTTCTGCGAAACGTGGTGTTGAATTATGTTTCTGTATTAAATGAATACCTAACAATGTAATATCTTATTTGAAATATCATAACTGAAAAGGAATTTAGCATGCTGTATTAAGCAAAGTGTATTTAATATTAAGTACTGCCATTGACTTCTGTACTTGAATATAGTTTGTTATATTGTATATTCAAGGACCAATGACCTCCTGTATTATTGGATTAAACATATGTATCAAAACATATGGCATTTTGTATGTTATTATTATGTTAAAAAAGCTTGTTATATTATTTTCCGCAATGTTTAAAACTAAAAGATGAATATCACTTTATCACTTTATGTTCATTATAAAATGAGATAAACAAACGTTTATATAGACACATTATTGGAACAGACGTAGATGTTACATATATGAACTTATAAATTATAACACAGGGAAAATCAAAGAAATATATATAAAAATGCTGAGTGTCTTTCCTTTCGAAGCATTTTAGATAAGACTGCTAAGTACTCTATAAATAGTAATAACACTAACATACATTTTACAAAAAATATTATCTGAACTGTTATATTCTGCATGGTTAACACTATACATATATATATGTTGTTGCTTTTGAAATAGTATTTCTGTATTTAATAAATATTGCGTTTATCTGCTGTCAGTCTTGTATAAATGTTTGTATTCTCATGGGGCTCATGGTATTTTGGATTTTTGCTGAATAAACTACAATAGCATATGTCAATACTGCGTGAATATTGTATAGTATACCTTGAAACAATAAGATTATTACTATAGTAACTTGTTCTGGATGTTTGTATCACATCCAGTAGGTAAATGACAGATCCTGATCACACGAGAGGCGTATCCTCGAGTACGATCCTGATCTGTCATTTACCTACGACAGGTGATACCACTTTCCAGAACAAGTTACTATAGTCGTGATCCTTTTATTATATACCTCTTTACATATCATTAAAATAGAAAACATGTATATAAATGTATTCACTACACATGGGTAAACAATTCAAAATCTGGTGAATTTACCAACTGACATAATGTTAAATTAATTTACCCTCAATGTTTACAAATGCATAAACAAACATTCCGATACTACACATGTCATGTTAGAACATCCATTGTTCCTAATGGATTACTACTGGGCTATCCCCAACATTCCAATCTGACATTTGTGTATGGGAAGTTCAAGTTGTAAAATCTATTTTTAGTAGTATACTGATACTGAATCAGAAAACTTCTAGAGGTGATTCAGGGTATTCCATTGTAGGACAATGAAGGTACCCGGTATATAATTATTGATAGGTATATAATAAAGTGTTTTATTATACCTCGCATCAAACGCCTATGGTAAATCCTCATAGATAACCGTGCGTAATGTCTTACTATATGACGCGAGGGTGATATTGAAGGGTGTTAGTAAATCGCAGGGTGATCGTTACAGTTATCTCATGTGCAGGGTGATCGGTACAGTTATCTCATGTGCCGGGTGATCGGTACAGTTATCTCATGTGCAGGGTGATCGGTACAGTTATCTCATGTGCAAGGTGATCGGTACAGTTATCTCATGTGCCGGGTGATCGGTACAGTTATCTCATGTACAGGGTGATCGGTACAGTTATCTCATGTGCAAGGTGATCGGTACAGTTACCTCATGTGCAGGGTGATCGGTACAGTTATCTCATGTGCAGGGTGATCGGTACAGTTATTTCATGTGCAGCTTTGGTGCGCGTTGGAAAGCGTACTTTTCTCACTATGGTGAAATTGCTAACTTGATCTGATCGTAACTCATCGTAACTTAAAAGGTACTTTACCGAGTTCTATAAACTACAACTTATGTTCTTAGTTATTTCCAATCCAATGATATAACTTTCGTAACAAACTTTTTAAAAAAGTTGTTTGGAAAAAGTATCCGATATAGGGGTGCTCGACTTCGCCTCGGCGATAATCCTATCATTATGGTGGACATTCTTACTGTCACCCTCTCATAAATGTGATGTTTATACATTATCTTCACGTCTACATGATGTTACAAAATCAAACTTCGGCGAAATCGCTGACATCAAAAAGACATGGTATTGAGAGTTGCTGATCTGTATGTTTGAATTGGAATGAAATGTGAGTGTACGCCCTGTCAACACGTCATAGTAGGTTATATTGGGACAGCAACCTCAGATGGAGATGAGATGAAGGTGAAGGATGGAGAATCCCATCAGACATTTCTCTGAAACTGTTTGAACCCACGCGGTGCTGATATTTGTAGATTTAACGTGTCTACTGAGATATGAAGGCCATGTATGTTTTAACTATCATTAGCTCGACTATTCGAAGAATAAGAAGAGAGCTTATGTGATCACCTTGGCGTCGTCATCGTCGGAATCTCACTCGACGTGGAGTTGTGCGTGTAGGTTGTCTTTATATCTTTATATATCAATTTTAGTAGTAGGGTAAAACAAGTGGATTATTTACAGGGTAACATGTTTAAATAACCTTTGTTGTTTAATTCACTTTGCAATTACACAACATCATTTGATATCAATCCCAAGCGTCTCCGTGGCCGAGGGGTTAACGACGGTGCGTTGTAAACCTTCATGCCTCTAACCGCTGCGGGTTCGTTCGAATCCCACTGAGAGTTCGACCTGTAAGTGAGGAAGTGTTGATTCTTAAAGATGGCCGGAGGTGTGCAGTACTGGTTCTACCCAGGAAAAGTGGGTCGTCTGTCCTCAGCTTAATATAATCGACTCATATTTAATTTTACGTGTGTTGAATATGACTTAAAACCTTTACAAACAAAAATAAATATCAAGCCTAATCTACGTGACTTATACGAATTACACACAGTTACTGCATGTACAACATGTTTAGAATCGTGGTTTTATGCTAAATATACTGAACCAAAGTGCTAACGCACCTTTTTTTCGAATATGTTTTTTTTCGTTTAATTTTTGTTTCTTTTCCATACGACAGCATTTTGATTATTTTTTTCATTTACAGTCGTTATTGACAAGATATTTGTCTCATTCAGAATGAAATTTGTTTTGATTTATTGATTGTCATTCATAATTTTGATAGAGCATCATCAAAAAAACTGACCAATCAGTGACCAGAAATTAGACCAATGCATTCTGGTAGGTGATTAACTCGGTCTTTATCTTTGATAATCAACCATGTTTTCTGTTAAAATTAAGGTATCTACAGTGTGATTATTGTAAAACCCTGAATATTGTATGCACATTCATGCAAATTGATTCAATATATGTATCTTTCAAAATCAAACTCTTGAAAATTATCACCTTTTTACTCTGCCAAAGATTTATATTTTACTATAGAAAACCGACTAACACAAATGTTATCACCTACTGAAAATAAGATAAAATCACAACATCTCTGCAATGGAAAATTATGAATTATTGAGATATTAAAGGTATTGTCTACTGGTGCGTTAGCTGTTTGGTTCAGTGTGTATCGGGGTAGTGTACTGTTATACCCTCTCTTTACGAGGTATGTAACGTAACCTGTATTACTGACTTCTTCTAAGTTTGCCGAATTTTACCATCTATCACTCTTATGCAGGTTCTATGTTTCTAGTTTGAATCGGGTTTGTTATATTACGGAGGGTACCCCGGATGCGGGCAATATATTTTTTGGGGGTGTGGGTGTGGGGTGGAGGTGTATGTGTGAGGGGGTGGGGTATTCCGTTAGCCGATACTGGCCGTGCAGCCTTTTCGTACGTCATACGGATCTGATGTATCGATAACTTACTTCCGGCGTATATACCTTCATAATTATATGTATATAAATATTTAGGTTTAAAATATATATATATGCCCTAAATAATATTTACATACAAAAAACAGACACACACTTTTTGGATTCACACATACAGTGTTTCACATAATACACTATAGAATGTTTGTTACTGACAATAGCATGTCTGTTACTTGTCAGTCGTGTATTTACTTGGTTAAAGTGACACACGCCAATCTTGCTTTCTTTAAAACTCGAGTCGCTCTCTCAGTTTTAAATGATCAGTTAAAAGAATATAATTATGACTGTTAAACTTCTATTACTTTATCGCTCTTTTTCTCTGATTCCGAAAATTAACACTGCAACGTATATGTTCACAATCCTGACTTCGTGTCCCGACATACCGTTGTTATGTTATTTTGTTTTGTTAAAAAATACTCTAGCATAATCTTGATGGATATATATATCAAAAATGTATTCTGGAATGCATAGACACATACATTTTAATTACAGGTATTTGCATAATGACATTATTTCATGTCTTGTGTACCCGTCGCGTCTGTAAATGTATATGAAGTGTATCGTCTTTGAGTCATGTTAGTTAATTTTCGGGGAAAAAAGTACTTGTCTCCGATTTTATTGATAGTGTTCATATAGACAGAGGACTGCTAACGCGTACAACCTTTTGTTTTTTATCCTCGCTTCGAAAATGACGACATAAATCGAATTTGATTAAAACTGCGCATTCTCAGCTATATACAACTTAATGATTATGGTGTGAATACGGTGTGGAGGGAGCGGGGTGAGGGGGCGGGTTGGAGGGATACTAGAGTTGTGGTGTCCCTGAACAATGTCGAAATTAATATATCTTTAAAAAATGATCTCATAATTTACGCACGATTTTATATTCCGCGTGAACAATAATTTGGAACGCCGAGCCTTCATATTTTAGCAATTACGGTGTACTTCGTAACTTTTCGGGAAAACAAAGTACTCTTTTCTGATTGACTTTTAATTTTGAAATTTTTTTTGACTTCATATTCATGAAAACAAATCCATTTTCTCTATTAAAAATTATTTTTTTCTCTATTTTTTCTGATTCAGAAAATTAACACTGCAACGTCCTGATTTCGTTTCCCGACGCTCCGTTGCAATTTTATTTGTTAAAACCTAACTTGAGCATTCTGGCATAACCCCAAAGGATGTATAGATCAGAAAGGACTAGGTATGATAAGTGGCAAAATTGGCCCCCAATATTGACAGTTTTAATGCACAAGTTTTGAATATCTAGTCTGAACTGACACATGAACTGAATCATTATTAAAACTCCTAACAAGTACGTTTGAATGCTCTAAATGAGTTGAAGATCCTCACAAACAAGGCTTTTTCTTTCAAAATAGGACATTTTTGTTCATTTTTAGCAGTTTTCAATCAGTTTTTGGTCTTATAAATACAGAGCGCACCATCGAGCACAGCTGAATGTTTGTTGAAACATGTACTTGAGAGGAATGCATCATCGGCCAAAAAACTGTTTGTGCTCGGAGGTGCGCTCTATATTTTTAGAATCAAAATCTTGCACAGAAAGGTCCAAAATCTATAAAATATAACAAAATTACAGAAAATGTCATTTTTTGAGACCCTCTTCATTCTTCTAGATAAGTAAAATAAACAGAAATATATTTTTAAGATAGAATATGATCAATTTACTTCAACATGCAAGACAGATTATTTTTAAATATTATTTTTTGCATTTTGAACATATTGGGGGTCAAAATACCCCCTTATCATGCTTATCATACCTTGTCCTTTAGTCTGGAATGCATGAACACATACATTTTAAATACATGTATTGAAATAATGGAATTATTTCTTGTGTACCCGGTCGCGTCTGTAAATGTATATGAATTGTGCCGTCCTTGAGTCGGTAGGTCATGTTATTTAATTTTCGGGGAAAAAAGTATTTCTCTCCGATTTTATTGAAATTTTACATACGGGTACATGTATTTGTTTTTATTCTCGCTTCTAAAATGGCAAAATAAATCGGATTTAATTAAAAAGCGCATTATCGGTAAATTAAACCGTAAAACAGCCTAAATTCATCCCTTTGAAAAATACCTTAACTATTAATGGGAATTATACAACAATAATGTTGAGCAATGTACTTTGTACATATTATTAATTTAACAACGACCAGCGATTGTGTTTTGTCATAATCACAGTTTATAGACAAGAGGTTTATAAATCTGACCATTGTCAATTTCGCCGATAATGTCATTTTTGTTATCGATTTTATCACGTGACCGTGTTTAATAGATATTCCTACACCATAGGACTGGCGTTCCTACTGCGACTATCATTATTATCATATATCATACAATATCATTCGAAACATCTCTTACACTGCTTCACAGCATTACTCGAATGTAAGTGGAAGGTTTCTATATAGTGGTTACGTCATCGCACCTCAGATTCCCGCCAAAACAAATTCGCATTCGAAATCAAAGTTATCCACATTTTGCAATGCCATTCAGCCGATTGCTCCATCTATAGTTTATTTACATGAAAGCAGTGATAAAACATTCATATGCATTGTAAAAAACGAACATTCAAGGCAATTTATACATCAATACTTGTGTCAATCGGCCATATTGTTTACATAGCAACAGTGTACTATTTTCTGTGCCGTTGCCTACCGGCGATACAAATGTCAAGATATTGAACAAACCAAAGCGTCGTGATACACGTAATACGAGACGGGATCCCGAATAATGACGGGATTGGCCGAGCGTTCACGATTCATTCAATATAAGCGTTTGCATTGGCCTAGCTGCAGTCACGTGATTAAATAGTTTTGACCATACTGATGGGAAATATGCCAACCGTGCAATTCCGTAACCGTATAATAGTACATTTAGCGAGCTATGTGTCATTGACGTTATGCAGCATATCTAGTAGTATAAAAACGACGTATCAGGGATAATGACACTACAGCTTAATGATAAAGTGTAATTAATAATATATATAAATATATATATTTCCTTTTTCTATTTTATTTGTCCAGATGTCAAGTTATTCAACTTTATAGATATTTGTTTTCCTTCGAGTATAATTAACATGTCAGCGTTTTCTGCAAAAAAACTTTTTCTAAATGTTTTTCTTAACTTATGGAACAAATATTTATGTAACAAGAGGTATGACAAGCATTTGCAGTTTTAAAACTAGTCATTCTTCGATTGCTTTATTTGATTAGTCGATGCTTGTCATTGCCCCTTAATAATCTACATTATGATGTAAAGTTTAGCATACAATTGTAATACAAGTAAAATATGTACATATCCCATGTCAATATGCCTTGAACCATACATGAACAAAGTCTTATATTATTCAATACATTTATAAAAACTTTGTATTTATTACTTGGTCGTGAGCGTGTGTTAAATTTGTAATGCACGATACTACAGATAAGCTGAGTATTTAAATATTTAACTTGCATTCGTCCCGCAAATTTCATCTTAAGAGGCTTGCTCAGACTCTGCCACTCTTCCCTCATTCTAAATCCGATGGAAAAAAATACGCATTACAGACAAAAGATGGTAATAGTTATCTCCCCTTACGAAAGAGAAAAAACAAACATCGTCTTTAAACTAAAATTATTTAGAACTTACAATGAAAGGTAATTATACTTAAGATATGGGGTACAACTATCAATTGATATTTTAACAATCACAAATCACCCTCGAGAATAGATAAAAAGAAAAAATCCCCAATTGATAACTTTTCTACAAATTAGATTTAAATCTTTTCCACTGTTATATTGTCTATAATTGTATGCATAATATAGTGTAAGGTGCATAGGGGGATGGTCCTCCCCGACCCTCGTGCACCTATGACGGGGAAAATAAATGGACCACCACGTAGGTGATAGAAATTTAAAAAAAAATTAAATATAACTTTAAACCAATTAAAAAAGTGTAGTTACCTCCCTTAGTATACATTTCGCCATTTACAAATTGTTCTTGCGGAGCTGCTGATGTCTTTTTTTCTGTTTTTCAATCAGACAGTTGATGATAGATGGAACTTTTGGAGAACTTGAATTTGAATATTGATCGTATCAAACTATAAACGCATACAGTCAACGACAAGGTATGATTTTTTTTGATTGTTTACTGTAATAATATTTTATTGCAAATATGTTACAACAAATGCATCTCTTCGCTTAGTCTCATTTATTTGACGTCTGTGGCCGTGTGGGTGTTTTTTTGTTTTACATACGGACATTTACAAGTGCATCCCGTCGCAGGCAGCACTCTATCAAAAGTCGCCTTGCTGTTCGTAGACTTGTTCTTTATGCACTAATCTTTGCTGATCTTCAATATAAATTAGGGGCGTCCGTGGCCGAGTGGTTAACGTCTCTGACTTGAAATCACTTGCCCCTCACCGCTGTAGGTTCGATCCCTCAGGGGCCTCGGAATCTTTATGTGAGGAAGCTATCCAGCTGGCTTCCTCCACCAATGGAAGATAAAGAAAATTATCTGGGAATACCCCCACTCTACATGGCATATAGACCTTCCGTACACATTGCAAATGGCCTAGCTACACCCTAGTAATGTCTTAGTTAGTAGACTGATAATGCACACATTGTATGACATATAGTAGAAACAATGTCTCAGTATTGCCTATTTAGTAGGCTGATAATGCACACTTTGTATGACATATAGTAGAAACAATGTCTCAGTATTGCCTATTTAGTAGGCTGATAATGCACACATTGTATGACATATAGTAGAAACTATGTCTCAGTATTGCCTAGTTTGTAGACTGATAATGCACACTTTGTATGACATATAGTAGCAACTATGTCTCAGTATTGCCTAGTTAGTAGACTGATAATGCACACATTGTATGACATATAGTAGAAACAATGTCTCAGTATTGCCTAGTTTGTAGACTGATAATGCACACTTTGTATGACATATAGTAGAAACTATGTCTCAGTATTCATGGTATTGCCTAGTTAGTAGACTGATAATGCACACATTGTATGACATATAATAGAAACAATGTCTCAGTATTGCCTAGTTACATGTAGTAGGCTGATAATGCACACATTGTATGACATATAGTAGAAACAATGTCACAGTATTGGCTTGATAGTAGACTGATAATGCACGCATTGTATGACATATAGTAGAAACAATGTCTCAGTATTGCCTAGTTAGTAGACTGATAAGGCACACATTGTATGACATATAGTAAAAACAATGTCTCAGTATTGCCTAGTTAGTAGACTGATAATGCACACATTGTATGACATATAGTAGAAACAGTGTCTCAGTATTGCCTAGTTAGTAGACTGATAATGCACACTTTGTATGACATATACATATAGTAGAAACGATGTCTCAACATTGCCTAGTTAGTAGACTGATAATGCACGCTTTGTATGACATATAGTAGAAACAATGTCTCAGCATTGCCTAGTTAGTAGACTGATAATGCACACATTGTATGACATATAGTAAAAATAATGTCTCAGTATTGCCTAGTTAGTAGACTGATAAGGCACACTTTTTATGACATACAGTAGAAATAATGTCTCAGCATTGCCTTGTTAGTAGGCTCATAACGCACACTGTACATGTAGATGAAAAAAACATTCGGGGTGGGGCATGCCCCAGGTCATTATTAGACCACCACTTAATAGTTCACGCCCCTTCCCTGTAAACTAAAAGCTTGAATCCATGTCTGCTCTTGTGAATGCCATAAGCCGCTTTAGCCTTTTTTGCATGGTCCCGTTTTATTGGGATGACAATAGGGTAAGAGTGAGGTTTGTTGCACCCTAGAACCTGGTTTAAACACCCAGCCATATTTTTGCCGATGAAATTGTCAATCATTTTATGTTTGTATTATTATATAGTTTTTTCTATGCGTGTTTATGATTGACTCTGGTCCTTGAATGCTACATTTCCTGCTCGACTTATATATCTACTTGAAGTATAATTAATTTGACCCTTATTTGATTTCTATATGTACTGCCTACGGATAATACAAATAATGACAAACGTTACCAGCGTAATGTACATCAGATAATAATGGCTGCCATTCATAGCATGCCCATGACAAGCGTTACATAGATCAATGAGCCGGTAACCATCAGATAATAATGGCTGCCATTCACAGCATGCCCATGACAAGCGTTACATAGATCAATGAGCCGGTAACCATCAGATAATAATGGCTGCCATTCACAGCATGCCCATGACAAGCGTTACATAGATCAATGAGCCGGTAACCATCAGATAATAATGACTGCTATTCACAGCATGCCCATGACAAGCGTTACATAGATCAATGAGCCGGTAACCATCAGATAATAATGGCTGCCATTCACAGCATGCCCATGACAAGCGTTACATAGATCAATGAGCCGGTAACCATCAGATAATAATGGCTGCCATTCACAGCATGCCCATGACAAGCGTTACATAGATCAATGAGCCGGTAACCATCAGATAATAATGGCTGCCATTCACAGCATGCCCATGACAAGCGTTACATAGATCAATGAGCTGGTAACCATCAGATAATAATGACTGCCATTCACAGCATGCCCATGACAAGCGTTACATAGATCAATCAGCCGGTAACCATACGTATTGGTATATCTAAGAACACGAAACCAAGACCAAGCTGATAGTCTATCAAAATGTGGTTTATACTTGTGTATAAGGACTCAGTTGTGGGAGTATGTAAATATATAGGTTTACACGCGCGTTACTACTGTCTCGTCGCAGAGCTAGCTTTTATGGTGATATCGGTAGAACGTCCGCTTCACTTACAATGGGTCCCGAGTTCAAACCTGCTGAATGCCTTGTATGGAATTTTTCATTGTAATTTTGCTGGTCCGATTACACTTGAATTATCTCCCTTATTTACCACAAAGAAAAATGATTGAACCACTACTGTTCATATCAGTGCAAACTATACAACATCCATGTCAAACAAGGTATGAACACACTATATTACATATTTGACTGTGATTTGTATAGGAAATATTGGGAATAGGAAAGCTATATCTACTCGTTTGCTCTACTGCGAAATGTCTCCCATTGCTCGGCCTTTTCCGCCAGTGGCGGGAACGCCAAATGACGTTCCGATTGTTTTACGGACGTCGTCGTCAGATTCCGCCACTAGGGAATACCGATTACGGAAATTAACAAAGAGTTCCTGTTCCACTTGTTTTGTTTTTATGTCTGACGTAACGTTGTCTTAGCTTTCTCGTGCAAACTGGTGTAAAAAGGCGTGAATCATAAGAAATATTTATAAAATATCATTTTAAATTATGTAATAATTATTTATAGTTAGTAAGCAGTGTTTTTGAGATACGGGGAAAATCTCCCTCGGTATAGAAATGGTCCGCACTCGTTCTTATATCGGGGCCATTTCTCTACCTCGGGAGATATTTCCCGTATCTCAAAAACACTGGTTACTAAACTCTATGTATAACTCACTGACTTACTGTTAACAATTAAGTCTATACTGTACATGATGGGGTCAGTCGACAACACAAACAAGGTATGAACACATTGTGACATGACGTCAGAACTTGAATCTAATAAGCGTCACGTCAAAAAAGTCGTAAAATAGCGTCAAAAACGTTTGTTTGACCAATCGTTTTCGAAGTCTTACGAAGACAACGTAAGATGCGTAAAGATAATTTTATTGTACAATATTATACTATAATGTATATTTGTAGTGCATAGTCGATATTATTTTTACACAATACAACAATGTAGCTTACATTTCCCAGTTAATGCATACACGTCACAAAGTAACATCGCGTTCATCTAGTATTCGTGTTGAAAATGTCGGAACGGACATTCTACTAGAAATCGAAAAACCGTTATAACTTTTATTTGCGTGTTTATATTTGCATAATTATTACTAAATGTCATTTTTTAAAAAGACCCTCTTTGGTATTTTAAATAAAATTGTTGTACGTTTTTAATAAGAATTATTTTATTGGAGGAGAAAATAAGCATCTAATTTTAACAAATGTTTTCTTTAATTTCAAACATTTTACTAGAAATCGAATTTATCACATAACATGGCTTCTGGGAGTGCAATAAAGCCGTGACTTTTTTCTAGTGTATTACAGATGCAAATGATGACCGAATCACTGTGTTTGTATACAGTAAAACATTTAATACCAAGTGTTTGCATGGTACGTTCAGACGCCTTAATTATTTATCATTATTTGAAATCTTTCTTCATAAAATGAATGTTAGTAAAGTTAAATTTGGTTTAAGGTGTCGCATTATTTATAAGGCGAACGCAAACGTAGCGACGTCATGGAAACAACAAAACTACGTCATGATTTGTCTTATAAATTGCCGCCGTATATAAGAAACATTGACAACATTAAAGTGAAACATCACGTCGTAGGTGTGTTAAACAGAATCTTAAATTCGTGACTGTGTATTATTGACTTTAATAAACTCGTTGGATAAAAAGATAGGATACTCGGCAAGAGCCTCGTATCCTATCATTGTATCAAATTCGTTTATTAAAATCAATAATACACAGTCACTCATGTAAGATCCTCCATAACATTTTTCCATTTTTGTTATCCCCCGCCGAAGCCTGAGGGATATTAATTTGGCGTTGTCTGTCCATCCTTCCGTCCGTCCGTCCGGAGCCATATCTTCATAACTGCAGGTTGGATTTTCATTACACTTGATACTAATGTTTATCCTGATTGTGGGATGACACACACGGCTATTTTGTTTCCAGAATCGCCCCAGTAACGCCGGCAGGAGTTATTGCCCTTGAATTGCTAAAAATTGCCTAATTCTGTCCGTGCACAGCCATATCTTGATAACCGCTTGTTTGATTTTCATTAAACTACATTATAATGTGTATCCCAATAATGGTATGTGACGCTGCAAATTTATTTCGGAATCGTCCCAGTAACGTCGGAGTTATTGCCCTTTAATTGATAACAAAATTGCTTAATTCTGTTCGTCCACAGCCATGTCTTTATAACAGCTTGCTTGATTTTCATTAAACTTGATTATGATGTTTATCCCAATAGTGGGATGTGACGCGGCAAATTTATTTCGGATTCGTCCTAGTAACGCCGGAGTTATTGCCCTTAAATTGATAAATTCCCCTTGAATTAGGTCGTGGGTTCAAATCTCACAGGAGGCATATATTTTATTTTTTTAATTATTTCCCTTTTTTCGTGAGAAACTTTGGTTCAGGGGTTCAATTTTTCTAAAAAAAAAAAAGTTTATTTGTTTTAATTTCTTTTTGAATTTGATTTGTTTGAAAAAAAAAAATTCTCATAATAAACCTTGGTTCATGGGTTCATTTTGTAACACTACAGCCTTTCCGGTATCTATCAAGATTGTTCAAATAAAGTCCCCGGGGTCAAAAATGGCCGTGCCCCGGGGTTCCAAAATTTGTATATTGAGGTTTTGCATGTTTTTCATATAGACATGTAGGAAACAACTTTAAAAAATCTTCTTCTCTGAAACCACAAGGCACAGAGCTCTCGTGTATTACATGTAGCATCAGCTTATGGTCCTCTACTAAGTTTGTTCAAATGGTGACCCTGGGGTCAAATTTGTCCCCGCCCCGGGGGTCACAGTTTTACATAGACTCATATAGGATTTTTTTTTAAAAAATCTTCTTCTCAGAAACTACAACAGCCAGAGGTTTGATATTTTGCATTTACTATAAGCTTATGGTCCTTTACCAAGTTTGTTCAAATGGTGACCTTAGGGTCACATTTGGCCCCGCCCACAGGGTCACATGTTTTACATAGACATGTATAGGGAATTCTTCAAACGACTTCTCGTCAGAAACCGCTTGGCTAATTTTGACCAAACTTCAAATGGATGATCCTTAGATGAATGCTTTTTAGATTTGTTAAAATTAGGTCAGCGCTACATCCAAGATGGCTGCCATTACCATATATGGTCGAAACCTTAAAAAATCTTCTTCTCCAGAACCGCTTGACAGATTTCAACAGTTTTTCTTTTAAAATGATCGTCAACGCCTAGACTATTAAGTTTGTTCAAATAAAGTCCCCGGGGTCAAAAATGGCCTCGGGGGTTCAAAGTTTGTATATTGAGGTTTTGCATGTTTTTCATATAGACATATAGGAAAAAAGTTTAACAATCTTCTTCTCTGAAACCACAAGGCACAGAGCTCTCATGTATTACATGTAGCATCAGCTTATGGTCCTCTACTAAGTTTGTTCAAATGGTGACACTGGGGTCAAATTTGTCCCCGCCCCGAGGGTCACAGTTTTACATAGACTTATATAGGATTTTTTTTTTAAAAATCTTCTTCTCGGAAACTACAAGAGCCAGAGGTTTGATATTTTACAAATATTATAAGCTTATTCTCCTTTACCAAGTTTGTTCAAATGGTGACCCTGGGTCACATTTGGTCACGCCCCAAGGGTTACATGTTTTACATAGACATGTATAGGGAAAAACTTAAAAAATCTTCTTCTGAAACTGCAAGAGCCAGAGGTTTAATATTTTGCTGTTGCTATAAGCTTATGGTCCTTAACCAATTTTGTTCAAATGCTGACCCTGGCCCCGCCCCGGGGGTCACAGTTTTACATCAATGATTGTTTTAGAAAAATAATTTCTTTATTTTTTTTTATTATTATTTTTTTTTTATATATATATATTTTATTTTTTTTTTGTTTTTTTTTTTTTAAATTTTTATTATCTCTACTGGCCAAATTGGAAAACCAGCCAGATCGGACCAGTAATGACAGAGTTACTGCTCTTGATATAGTTAAAAATGCTATATTTTGCCTCTTTAAGACGATAGTCACTCGCTTCATTGATGTCATAAGAGCCATATTAGCCAGTATAGCGTCCAAAGGCCCTATTGGGCCTCTTGTTTAGTAATTTTCTGCTATTGAGCTTCGGTGTGAAATGTTTGCATATGCATTTCGATTGAGGAGACCTAAATACGTATTTTTGTAGTAAAATAGTCCCGATTAAAACTAAATTGTTTTCATGCATTTTTTCAAATCTTGCAACATCTAATTTGCAGATATTCTGAAAATGATATTTACACAAGAAATGAATAAGTTTCAGGCAAACATGTTCCAATTTAACAGATTTTACCAAAATCTTGTAATTTAGTAGTTAGCAGATATGTATGTGAGTGCAAGGAACGATAACTCTGCGTGGAAATTGGGGATACAAGTGTTATGTATAGTCCCTGTGTTATTAAATGCGCATGTCAACCGGAAGGCAAAAAGATGACAGAACGACAAGACGACAGAACAACAAGATGACAGAACGAAAAGAAGCAAATGCATCGCGAAAAGATGACAGAATGGCAAGACGACAAGACGATAGAACGACAAGACGACAAAACGAAAAGATGACAAATGCATCGCTAAAAGAAGACAGCAGGCCACTTGAAATAACGAAAAGACGACAATATCAAATGGCGTCTTTTTGCGGCTAAAGTGTCGGCTTTTCGCGTGGCGTTCTGTCATCTTTTCGCGCTGCATTTGCCGTCTTTTCGTTCTGTCCTTCTGTAATTTTTTTGTTCTGTCGTCTTTTCGCGCTGCATTTGGCATCTTTTCATCCTGTCGTATTTTCAATCTGTCGTCTTTTCGCGGCGAAATTACGAAAAGATGACAAATGGCAGAAATCAGCCACCATACTTGTGGGATCAGTTTTACATATTTTTTTTTATTGTTATAATTTTAATTTTTTTTTGCCTTGGTTCATGGGTTCATTTTTCTTTAATGGGGAGCTTAGGGCCCTTGTTGGATCCGTTTTACATAGAGTTACAGGGAAGAACTTCAAAAATCTACTCTGAAACTACGAAAGATAAAGGTTTAATCTTTTTTTATCTGTTATCAGCTTATGGATCCTCTACCAGTTTTGTTCAAATGGTGACCCTGGGGTCAAATTTGGCCCTGACCCAAGGGTCGCAGTTTTACATAGACCAATTATATAGGGAAACACTTCAAAAAACTTCTTCTCTGAAACTACAAGAGTCAAAGGATTAATATTTTGTATTTACACTTAGCTTATGGTCCTCTACCAAGTTTGTTTGAATGGTGACCCTGGGGTCAAATTTGGTCCCACCCCAGGGGGCACATATAGGGAAAAACTTAAAAAATCTTCTCTGAAACTACAAGAGCCACAGTTTAATATTTTGTATTTATACTCAGCTTATGATCCTCTACCAAGTTTGTTCAAATGGTGACATTGGGGTCAAATTTGGCTCTGCCCCTGGGTCACATGTCAAACTTGGTTTGAGTGTTTATATTAATGGAAGTTTGATTTATTTTAAAGCTAGCCAAACTTGAGCCAAATACATCCCTCCCCCTTGAAATAACAAGATCATCTAATAGTAGCCGTAGTAATGAGATGAAGTAATGAGATTGATAAATATCACATGGCCAGGTAACTAAAAAGTAATCATTGATATACAATTCTACATTTCTTGTATATTACATTTATTAATACATTATACACACCTGCTAATATTACACCCAGTCCAGCGCTGAAGTCCCATTATAAAAGTCAATGCCTTAAAATGGTACATCTTTTTTTTCAAATCTACTATAGTGATGATTTTTAAAAATACTATCTAGTAGATATTCGAATTTATGAAGGCTCAAGGTCATGATTTATACTAATTAAGGAAAATCCGAACTCATTTCTTCCACTCGAGGATAATACATTCGGCGGGGGATATCAATTCATCGAATTTGCTTGTTATTTTACAAAGATGAGCGTAAAATACAAGAAAACCGTTTTTTTTAAAATATACATACTTTTCAATTTGATTAGAAAACTAATTATTAAGATGGATTAAAAACTCACCCATGGTTCATCATCCCTTTTTTCGGCAATCTCTACACAGTTTTCCAATTGTTCAACTTCCACGTCTGATTGTGTTTGCATACAGTATCCGTAATTTGTTATATGACATCAGGTACGTCTGTGTCCTAAGCTTTAACAGTAATTATAGCCTATTAATCCAGGTGAGTTACAAAACTGTTCAAATGGTCAATTAACATTTGACATTATAACTTTGAATATTGTTTTTAGCTGTCTGGGAGGCGAGAACTGATCTCGGTTATGTCAACCACAGAATTTGACTACACCTGTGGGTCCCCCATCCTTCCTGACGGGCATACATTCAGGAAGAGCATGGAAGTCAAGTCACTCATAACATGTGAGGCCCCACTGGGGATCACACTGTATGGAGCTGGACTGTTCCCAGCCGACTCATGTACTCCTTGTGCTGCTGTTGGAGCTGACCCTCTTTCGGACTTTTTAAAACATTTAAAACTGTTTTACCCCTTTGCAATAATTGCAAGTGTTTGGGAAAAGAGCCAGTTGTTACCAGGCCTTTTGTGAAAAATAAAACATACAAAATGTCATATTGTTATCTAGGGTAGTTTTTAAAATACCACATTTTCACATTCATCAAAGCTCATCGTCACCTTAAATGTAACTTCGCCAAAAAATAATAAATAAAAATAAAATGCCTACCTACCTACCCTATATTGTTCAGCAATCTTACAGTAAACACAGGTATAATTTTATTTGGCCTTATACATACTCTGACACATTGAACAATAGTATATTTATATTTTAAAGTGATAAAGAATCCGTTTCATCCCCCCAGTTTAAAGCCTTGAGTGATACGACTTCTAATGTTGGTCGATATACTCGTCAGTGCACTCGTATATATGAGAGTGGTGTGGTTAGCACTTTTTTTGTAAAATGTGAAACTCATTTTGTTAAGATATTCAAAGAAAACCATGAATAGGTTGTTGTTTTCCATACAAATATGTTAATGTCTCGAGTTTATGTTTTAATAACAGAGTTTAAAGATTTGAAAACTTGACCAGACAACACATTTATACACATTTTGCCAAGTATCTTTTATTTAGTTTGACGAAATAATACAATGTACCATACCCAAAAAACTATTTACTGTTCGTGCCTTTAGAAATAAAAAAAAAGGGAATTTTGCTATTTTTCAGTGTGCATACCAGTTGTAAATCCATTAACTCCAGATAATGGTTGATATCACGTTGTATATTTAAAAACATAATATGTCGAATTATAGTCTACATGTGCCTCGTTATCAAGTACAGAGGCACACTATACATGCACTGTATTTCTTTTCGAGTAGCAACTATTTGTCTTTCTTATGTAGCAACGGTGTTTTCTCATATCGTCGGAGTATTCTGCCTGTGTTTTCCATATTGTGTGCAAGGTACATCTGTTTCGAACAACCGTTTGCCGTTGATGCATTCTCAGACAAATAGGCGTTACATTCTTTCCGAAGTTAGGTCAGTTATTAATAATACAACTTATTAGTTGGTTACCTGTATTAGACCGAAATACATAAACAGTCAAGTAAATATGGTGTTGTTCTCTAAATAGTTAATGTCGACAACTGGTCACGCGCAGGTAACAGTGTAAAACAACTAATCGGAATTTGAACATTTTCTTCTTGCAGGTGGTGAAAACGAAAGAAGTAAAACATCAGCTGTTTCCTATAGCAGAATATCATTGATTCAAGAAAAACAATACTTTTTCCTGAGGATGAACGCAGGCATTTTAAAGGACGGTCGATTATACTGCCATACATTGTGGTGAATTGAATTCTAAAGTATACATTTCGTGTTTTAATGTGTGGGAATTCAACTGAGTTTTCCACATTAACTCAAACATTGACTATATTGTGTTCGATTGTTATAAGTCTATATATCAAATAAAAGCACAGTAGAGAGTTGATATACAGACGCAAGAGGATTGTTATAAGTGATCGTAGTTGCCTATTGCAATACAGCTTGAAGTCGCCTACACGCACAGAGTATGGAAAGTAATCAATCAGAAATGTAAATGCAGTCATGCTCCGAGTACTGTTGTCGGTGCATATGTTAATGCTTATAAGGAAAGGTTGACCACGTCATCAGAATTAAACCAAAACAGGCGTATACACACTGAATAGAAACATTCCATTTGTGAAGAGTGCGACATGTCATGCCAGACGTCATTTACTTGTACAGAATGTAAAAAGGCATTCACAGGACGAGCCAATCTTAATAGTCACATGTTAATACACACTGTCGAGAAGCCGCATATATGTACAGTATGTGATAAATCATTCATACAACTATGCCATCTCAAAAGTCACATGTTAATACACACTGGTGAGAAGCCGAATACATGTACTGAATGTGATAAATCATTCACACAACAAGGAAGTCTCAAAAAGCACATGTTAATACACACTGGCGAAAAGCCGTTTACATGTGCAGTTTGTAACAAGTCATTTATAGAACGAAGAAATCTCAATACTCACATGTTAATACACACTGGCGAGAAGCCGCATACATGTACTAAATGTGATACATCATTCACAAATCTAGGAAGTCTCAAAAGACACATGTCAATTCACACTGGCGAAAAACCGTTTACATGTGCAGTATGTAACAAGTCATTCACATATCGAGGAAATCTCAATAGGCACATGTTAATACACACTGGTGAAAAGCCGTTTACATGTACTAAATGTGATAAATCATTCACACACCTAGGAAGTCTCAAAAGTCACACGTTAAAGCACACTGGAGAGAAGCCGTTTACATGTGAAGTATGTAACAATTCATTCACAGATCGAGGACATCTCAATAGACACATGTCAATACACACTGGCGAAAAAACGTTTACATGTGCAGTATGTAACAAGTCATTCACAGATCGAGGAAATCTCAATAGGCACATGTTAATACACACTGGTGAAAAGCCGTTTACATGTACTAAATGTGATAAATCATTCACACACCTAGGAAGTCTCAAAAGTCACACGTTAAAGCACACTGGAGAGAAGCCATTTACATGTGAAGTATGTAACAATTCATTCACAGAGCAAGGGCATCTCAATAGGCACATGTTAATACACACTGGCGAGAAGCCGGTTACATGTACTAAATGTGATAAATCATTCACATACCTAGTAAGTCTCAAATGGCACATGTTAAACCACACTGGAGAGAAGCCGTTTACATGTGCATTATGTACCAAGTCATTCACAGATCGAAGAAATCTCAATAGGCACATGTTAATACACACTGGTGAAAAGCCGTTTACATGTGCAGTATGTAACAAGTCATTCACAGATCGAGGAAATCTCAATAGGCACATGTTAATACACACTGGTGAAAAGCCGTTTACATGTGCAGTATGTAACAAGTCATTCACAGATCGAGGAAATCTCAATAGGCACATGCTAATACACACTGGCGAAAAGTCGCATACATGTACAACGTGTGATAAATCATTCACACTGCTAGGAAATCTCAAACGTCACGTAGTAACACACTCTGGAGGGAAGCCGCATACATGTACCGTATGTGACGAGTCATTCGCACGCCGAGAAAGTCTTACTACTCATATGGTAATCCACACTAATGAGAAGCCACATACATGTACAGAAGGAGACAAATTATTCACTTAACGAGGAACTCTCAATAACCATATGTTGAACACGCTGACAAGAAGTCGTTTACCTGTACCGTAATGTGGCGAGTCATTTACACATCGAGAAATCCTAAACAAAAACACATAGTAATACCCACAGGCTATCGGTTATTGACGTGTAAAGTATGTTGACATTTACACGACGAGGCCATCTCAAGAGTCAAATGTTAATACAAACGGGTGAAACGTTATTTACGTGAAATTGTGTAGTCTGACTAATCTCGATATACATATGATTTTACATACCGGTATAATAGATATACGAGACAGATTCCGTGGCCGAATGGTTAAGACGTGTTCGAATCCCACTGGGAGCTCGACTTGTGAGGAAGTGTCGATTCTTACGGATGGAGGGAGGTGTACAGTACTGGTTCTACCCCGGAAAAATGGATGGTCTGCCTCCACCACAAAAAATTGACCGTCATATATAACCTAACATGTGTTGAAAATGACATAAAACACCATACAAACAAACAAACAGTTGTGTCAAGAAACCATTTGCAGTCACATTTGATCACCTTCCTATATGCATATTCACACCAGCGGGACGCCTTTCAAATGTAGGAATTAGTGACATGTCGTTCAAAATCAGATGCGCACATAACTGTTAACGTTAACGTGTCATTTAAGTTTTGTTTCGAAAAAAAAAGCAGAAGAAACACAGCACCAAATGTTTTTTATTACAAAACATAATACATTTATTGGCCAGCAAATGCTCTGCTGTATTATTCAATTAAACGTATGTATAAACGTCTCGGTGTCTTTTCTTTTTAAAGCTTTTTAGATAGGAGTGCTAAATTAATACATATAAATAATAATAGCATTAACAATAACTTTACAATATTGATATACTGAACTGTTTTATTCTGTATGCTTTACAATATATATATATGTTGTTGCTTTTGTAATAGTACTTTTTGTATTTAGTTCATGTAAATATTGTGTTTACCTGTATGTCTTGTATAAAAGTTTGTATTCTCATGGGGCTTATGCTATTTTGGGACTGACTAAACTTTAGCTTAGATTGTTACTGCTTGAATATTGTATACATAACATAAAACGCCCATGGTAAATCCCATGGGTCCCTAAAGACAACAGTGTACTTTCTTACTGTCTGACGCGATGGTAATATAGCAGGGTGATAGTAAATCGCAGGGTGAGAGTAGATCACAGGGTGATGGAAAATCGCAGGGTGATAGTAAATCAGGCAATCGGAGCATGATAGTAAATCGCAGGGTGATAGTAAATCGCAGGGTGTTAGTAAATCAAAGGGGGTCGTAAACCAGTAATATCATGCGCAGCTTTTGTGCAATCTCATCAGGCATGCCTCTGTCAGTGACCGAACACACGTGGGGCAAGCATATGTAGCTTTAGCGTGCATGACCTTATCCATTGAGCTACGGAGGCCATGTATGTTTACTATCATTAGCTCGACTATTCGCATTATTAGAAGAAGCTTATGTGATCACCTCGGCGTCGTCGTCGTCGTCGGAACCTATCTCCACCTGGAGTTGAGCGTGTGGGCGGTCTTTACATACATTTCTTTTATTTTCCTAGCTCGACCAAATATGGGCATACTGTTATTTATAGTACTACCAAAAGGACAGCCTACATAATGGTGATTCCTATCACCCGTTGGCTCCCATGAAAACCGAAATTTGTGATATCCCGTAAGTCACGCGCGTTCCAACATCCGGTATGCAGGAAAACATGCAAAACGTTAGTAGCTGGCGGTTAACGCACAACATGTCTCTGGTATGCAAGGAAAAGAATCTTTCATGCGTATTCGGTTCATTTATGGAATTCCATCTCTCGATATAAGTGTTTTAATCATAACCTCGGCAGAGCCTCGGTCGAATTCCCTATCTTCACTGGATACCCATAAAATATTATTATAATGTCATCATACGTGTTTTAGAGAACAATGCAGTTATAACTCTTAAATGTCTAAAAATGTAGATCTATGTGTTTTGGATAAAAAAAATCAGAATTGTTTCTTTAACAGTTAAGTAAAACGTTTTTTTTTATTAAAATGGATTCTACAGTACACGATTGCGTAAAAACAGTATACAGTCATCAAGTCGGGAATATTCAATGTTTGGCACCTCGGTGTTTTTTTTTAGTATTATGTTTTAGGTAACATGGTCAAATGTGTCACACCATGGCTAGCGTATATTAAATACTGTGTCGATTTCAATTCTCGTCGGTTTCCATAACAGGTAATCTCTTGACTGTTTTTTCATGAGAATTGACGAAGCTGTTTGAATTGTCGTTATTCGAGCTTGGCTTCGGAATATTACGGGATAAATACTCCAACAGAATTAAAACATGTTTTGCATGTTAATTACACAGAATATTTAAGATATTTAATTTAATTTGACTCTCCATTCGACTGGTTTATTTAACAATTTACATTATACATACTCTTGCACATTTAACATTAGTATATTTATCTTTTAAAGTGACCAAGAATCCGTTACATCCCCCAGATAATGCGACTTCTCATTTTGTCTATATACTCATTCATTACACTCGTATATATGAGATGTGTGGTGACAGTAGGTCTGCACTTTTTCTGTAAAACGTGAAACTCATTTTGTTTTCTCAAATACATACAAGGGAAACCATGAACATGTTGCTTTTTTTTTTCTATCAAATGTGTTACTGTCTCTCGTTTTGTTTTAATAACACAGTTTAAACAATTGACAAACTTGACCAGACAACACATTCATACAGATTTTGCCAAAGTGTATTTTATTTAGTTGACGAAATAATAAAATGTACCATACCCAAAAAATGTTAAGTGTATGTGCATGTAAATATACACATAATGAGTTATTGTTCAGTACGCATACCAATCCAATAACAGAACATGATTGGTTTCGAGGTGTGTATGCAAATAAACATATAACTGTAACGTATTATAGTTTATCACATAACATGGCTTCTGGGAGTGCAATAAAGCCATGACTTATTTCTCGTAATACACTACATATGCAAATGAGGACCGAATCACTGTGTTTGTATACAGTTAGTTTGTTTGCATGGTATATCATACGATACGTTCAGACACCATAACGATTTATCATTATTTGAAATGTTTTTTCATAAAATGCATGTTAGTAACGTTAAATGTGTATTAAGGTTTCGCATTATTTGTAGGGCGAACGCATTTATAGCCGCGTAACGTCTTTATATAATGCCGACAGGTGCATACGTGGCCGAGATGGGTACTTATATAATGCCGACACACTGAGATGGTGCATACGTGGCCGAGATGGGTACTTATATAATGCCGACACACTGAGATGGTGCCTACGTGACGGGATGGGTGCTTATATAATGCGGACACACTGAGATGGTGCATACGTGGCCGAGATGGGTGCTTATATAATGCCGACACACTGAGATGGTGCATATGTGGCCGAGATGGGTGCATATATAATGCCGATCCTTTGAGATGGTGCATACGTGGCCAAGGTGGGTGTTTATATAATGCCGACAGGTGCATACATGGCCGAGACAGGTACTTATATAATGCATACGTGACGGGAAAGGGTGCTTATATAATGTATAAATTACATGACATACAGTAGAACAATGTCTTAGTATTGCCTA
This sequence comes from Cyrtodaria siliqua, assembly GCA_037043455.1. NCBI lineage: Eukaryota > Metazoa > Mollusca > Bivalvia > Adapedonta > Hiatellidae > Cyrtodaria > Cyrtodaria siliqua. The sequence continues at coordinate 11,541 of JAWPHD010006654.1, read as the reverse complement.
GTTAGTTGGTGGATAATGCACATTGTGCATGTAGATGAAAACAACATTCGGGTTGTGGCATGCCCCAGGTCATTATTAGTCCGTCGCTTAATAGTTCACGCCATAGCCTAATAAATTGGCTCCTATTCAGTTTTTTTTTATTAATCTGACGTTCTATGTAACTGCAAATACGCCTAATTTCCTTTGTAAAATTCCCGACTGGAAAAAACGCTCCAACACCCATGTGAATTTCGAACGAAATTGGGCAGCTTATCAGACTCCTGTGCGTAAACCATGGCGGTAATCTAACAAAATAATAAGTTATTTACCATTTACTTTCGGTTTTATTCTTTTCCGAAGCATATTTTACATAATATATCGGTTTTTCGTAGATCGCTATACATGTGTATTGGCAATATATTGACAAGTGCGCGTCTCTCCCAACCGTTGCATGCGCATAAGTACACACGTCGGATATTTTCCACTGTGGACAACGTGTCACGAAGCTGGTTGTATATAATGTACCTAGTATAAAGTTTTCAAGTCTTAGGTTAACAAAAGGTAATGGGCGAAGGGTGCCGGGATATTTATTATATATTACCCCTTCAGACATTCTGCTAAAAGAAAATTTAAAAAGTCTCGCTTGTTTTATAGCCTGATCTAACAAACCTATTCAAACTCTTTAGAAGATGCAAGCAAAAGTTTCATCAACTCTAACAGAGATACCTAACCATAGACTTACTGTATGTCCATGACCTAACTTAAGCTTGTTTTTGTTTTTTTGTTATGTTCATTTTACTTCGTGTGTAGGGGTGGTGTGCGTTTACGGGTGCTTTTAGGGGGCGACCCACTAAAATATCTGTAAAATATGGAAATTTATGTTAAAAAAATAAGTATTCTAAATTATTCTGTAAAAGTTGCGCCCCCACCCTCCCCACCAAAACGGCGAGCGGATGTTGTTTCATGATTAGAATGTGAGGAATTGGGAAAAGATCATGGTAAGAATATGAAGAATTGATAAATTATCACAAAAACAGCTTAATGATAATATAATAGCAATTGGAGCGTCTGTGAAGGTAATCTCAGTTTTTAGCAATGTAAATTTACATTAGAAGAAACGGTTCAATGTTAGATGTTTGTTATTATTGAAATCTGATTATTAGTTATAATAAGAGAATGAGAATAAGTAGCAGTGGAACAAACCTATTCAAACTCTTTAGAAGATGCTTCAGGTAAAGTTTCATCAACTCTAACAGAGATACATATATAGCTTTACACACAAGCAGTTAGTAATATTCAAACACAGTTTCATTTATATTATTCTTATAATTAATATTAAGTATTGAACAAATGCAAGTTATGTAGAAAAACTAACGGGGCGTCGCAAGCTTTTAAAAAATCAGGATTGCCGTTTGTCCCTTTATCAATCAATAATCAGTGACGACAACTATTTTGAACCAGCCGTATTCGTATTCTGAGAAAGATTCTTGAAATTGATACCTAATTTAAGTAGTAGAAGACCCATAAAATGCCTGCGTCCCGGTATTCTTACTAGAATACAGTTGTTTTATGAACAGTAAAATGACGTTGATACATAGTCCAACACCCATAGCAGCTTACTGAGTCCGGGATAAATATAGTCGGAGCCTCAAGGCAATTAAATGTCCTACATTTGTTATTATCCAGGTCAAGAGTTACGTGATCGTGACCGGTGAGGTGATAAATATTTGCAGCAAAATTAAGAAAATTTCAAAATTGCGACCAACTTTTCCTAAATTTGACACTTGCAATTCTCTGAACGAAATCCAATTATTTATCTTTAAATGTTAAATCCTGATTATACTCCGTGAAATGTTTGTTCCACTCCTAAAACCCTCCATGTTGTCAGTTGATACACGTGGTTGATAGTGGAGTTATTTGATGAGGGGACAATAAATGCCTTCACCTCTCGCGAAAAACCTTAAAGCGAACTCAGCCATTTAATTATTACCATTGTTTAAAGTAAAGTGCATATTACATCTAGCAACACAAACAAGAAAATATGTACAAAGAAAGCTAAACATAATATGGTCTAAAATAAATGGGAGTGTCTAGAAATAAATGACCAATCTAACAACATATTGTCGTAACTGAAGAGTTTGATTAAAAAATGGTACTCATTTTACACGTGTGAATGACATAATGCTTGAACAAATATTTGCTTTTCCGGAGGTTTGGTTTAAAGCTATTGTGAAATGTTTCACATGGAACATATTTTCGCGGGGACAATTCAATAATGAATGAGAACGAATGTCAGATTCTATTGATCACATAACTCACATACCGACTTGTATTGCATTTTGCCTGTAGCTTTAACTCGCGAAACCGACATAAACCTTGGGAATGGGATCATAGTCATTATTGATTTTTTTGACAGCGCATACTATGCTTATTTGCATACTGTTTATCGAAAATATAGAATACTGTTATTCCAATCCCACACCGTAAGTTATTTGATAAATAAATTTACATAATTGTTCAGATATTAGGAGTTGGGAGGCGCACGGTGCACCCCACCTGAATCCGCCTCTACTAATTTTTAAGATTTCATAGAGCATGTCTACATAGCATTCAGCCAACCTTCCTGTTAACCATGTGTCTATTCTGACGTTTCATATGTCCAACTGGTGACATTACATTATACTCCATAGTCTGTCAGTCTAGGCTGCAGCTGTCGACAGAAATTTGTCAGTTCCAGAGAGACGAAAGTAGCCTGTCGTAAGCAGTTTTTAAAAACAAAACAAAACACACACTAAATGTTCAAGTTCTTGATCTATATCTAGGTCTTGATCTTCGGCCGCGGAAGTTGAGTAATGTCTGGCAGTACGACGGCCTGACGTTGGCGAACTCATATTAATAATTGGATCTAGATCTACGACTTTAAAGTAATTCTGATATTCTAATATTAATAATGTTTTAACAAAATCAGTCTTTGCCCTGTCCCCGATTCCCACGTTGCATTTATACGCATTTCACATTAGTGATGTTCGTCCTTTTGAAATATAATCAAGTATAGATATATTATTTTTCAATGAACGCTGACGTTGTTTAGGGTAATCCTATTACCAAAATTGCACGTAACGTCACTATTTTTTGACGCCGTCGTGACTTATATTGACGTCGTAGGTGTTTCCCATAACAAGCTGACGTTGAGCAACCAAATCTCGTTATGCTTGATGTTAGTTTACGTGATCCAAGATGGCTTCGCCAAACAAATAGAGTTTATCTAACATTGTTAAAGTGATACGGGAAATAATTCCCGAGTGAGAAAGATTCTTGCGATATAGAAACGAGTGCGTTTTCGCACGAGTTTCTATATCGCAAGAGTATTTCTCACGAGTGAATTATTTTCCGTATCACGACACAAATGTTAATTTAACCATATAATATATATTTAGTGATGAATTTCTTTCCAATCGTCTATTCCTTCTTCTGTCACTCCTTTGGCGACAGCGCGGAGTAATATCATGACGTCAATTCGTGACGTAATATCGTGACGTCTGTCGTTTAGTTCATAACATTTGGCTACTGTGCTATCTTGCACATTAGGCGAGATAGCACAGTAGAGGAAGGGATATGTTATAGATTTTCTCAAAGTGGGAAATTTCTATAATTCATCACAGAATAGATAATATACCCATTTATTTGATAGTCTCGATCATCCAGACCTCGCCCGGTGCAGGATAGGGCATACACGTTATACTCATTCATATTTATTACAAGGTGAGAAATTACCAGAATGTATACGCTGCTTTGCACCGTTAACGGTCAAACACATCTTGTTGGAATGTGTAGACTTTGATCCTGTGCGTCAAAGTTACTACAATGTTAAGACTATGAAAGAGTTATTTGATACTATAGATTTAAGTCTTGTTTTAGATTTCCTCAAAGAAATCAGACTATATAAATCATTATAATGTGTTCTCATATTTATATACTTGTTTATATACCCGTTGACGGGCATTTGTTGATTTACATATATAGTTTATATGACTACGTTTTCATCCCTTATTTTTTAATAGTTTTAACTTTATATATTTACATTACTTTTTAATTAATACTTCATTTCTCCATATTTCATGAGTTTTTGCGCACAATATGACCTATTTATTAGTCGACGTGCCGTAAAACGCCATTCATTCATTCTCGCGAGACTTCTCTCAAAGAAGTCTATACGATGGTCTGGAGTAAAGCTTCTTTAAAAATTTTGACATCAAAACGAGATGTGGACAAAAAAATATCACCGGCCTCTGATTGGTCAACTTCAGTTTGTTATGAGAATCTATGGGAATCTCCCCCTACGTCACGACGTCGTCAAAAATTACGTGACGTTAGTGTTGCAATGTTTTGTAATAAAAATACCCCAAACAAAGTCAGCGGATCATGATTAATGCTAAAAATTAAATTTTAAACTTCATTTTGCAAGATTATATTATGTTTTTAGAGAAACTACAATGAAACGAAGTTTATTGTAAATTTAATAAGGACGTGCACACATTCCATTGGAACTTATGTTGCGCGTAATACAACGTGCACTTTGATGTTGCAGTCAAAATGACGTCACGTCGCGGTCAGTTTTGACGTTTGGCGCCGTCTATCGGTCAAACATTTTAATGAACCACGAGTCCACTACAGTTAAATAGGAAACAAGATTGTTTAATGCTTAAGGATTATGTCCCTTTGAACAATAGAAGGTTCAAAGTTGGATATCTCAAACACTTCCTCATATTTTTACATGTAACTTGCAGTAATCATCTCATTTATGATTTTAAAACTATAATCATATACACAGAGGTTTGAATAGGGCAATATTGAAAAGTGAAACCAGCTGAATTAGAACTCAACGGATTTCAGTCAAAACGTCCCCAAGTTAAAACGTCCGCTGATCAAAACATCCCAAAATTGGTCAAAACGTCCCTTTTTTGCATTTTCAAATATTCATAACGTCCCCACACAAAAAAACACCCTATTACATATTTAAATTGTTTAAGTTTTTTTGTTTTAGCAGTTCTGTATTAATATGAAACTTCTACGTGTTTAACGTTACTAAATACAATTTTTTGAAAATTAATGAATGTATTTATTGGTTTTCTATTATAGTTTAATTGGTCAAATATTTTTTTAAAGGGGGGTGTTACGACTAGGGCATGTTTTGACTAATTATTCAAATATACTGCCATAGCCTGCCATAATATTTTAAAGCGAAGAAGACAGTTATTGTGCTGTACATATTGATACATATTGGTACATATTGGTACATATTGGTACATATTGGTACATTGCTTTATCTCAAGAAATATTCTAGTTTTATAATTCTTATCAAATCTTGTCAATTCTGGTTTGTTGGGACATATTTATGTAGCTTTTTTCAAAGCGCGTTTAGAAGGAAGGGTTCTGTTCAGGTTTATAAGGAAGGGTTCTGTTCAGGTTTATAAGGGAGGGTTCTGTTCAGGTTTATAAGGGAGGGTTCTGTTCAAGTTTATAAGGAAGGGTTCTGTTCAGGTTTATAACGGAGGGTTCTGTTCAGGTTTATAAGGAAGGGTTCTGTTCAGGTTTATAAGGGAGGGTTCTGTTCAGGTTTATAAGGGAGTGTTCTGTTCAGGTTTATAAGGAAGGGTTCTGTTCAGGTTTATAAGGAAGGGTTCTGTTCAGGTTTAAAATTGAAAAATACTGTCATGTCAATCAAAATATTGTTCACGGTGGGGGTGGGGGGGGGGGGGGGGGGAGGGGGAGGGCTGGTTGTTCTGGTCTAAAGTTTGAATTCACCATAGATTTTAAATGGAATCAAGCTGAAAATACACATATATTCTTCAATACATAACTATCTTTAAATACGGGACGTTTTGACTGTAATTCGGTCGGACCGTTAAAACGGGGCCGCTCGGGAAACCGGAACCTCACCTTGGCATATATCGGAGTGAAGATTACAATACAATAGGAAGGTGTGTATTTGTTATCGAATTGAAGATTACAATACAATAGGAAGGTGTGTATTTGTTATCGAATTGAAGATTACAATACAATAGGAAGGTGTGTATTTGTTATCGAATTGAAGATTACAATACAATAGGAAGGTGTGTTTTTGTAATCGAATTGAAGATTACAATACAATAGGAAGGTGTGTATTTGTTATCGAATTGGAGATTACAATACAATAGGAAGGTGTGTATTTGTTATCGAATTGAAGATTACAATACAATAGGAAGGTGTGTATTTGTTATCGAATTGAAGATTACAATACAATAGGAAGGTGTGTATTTGTTATCGAATTGAAGATTACAATACAATAGGAAGGTGTGTTTTTGTAATCGAATTGAAGATTACAATACAATAGGAAGGTGTGTATTTGTTATCGAATTGAAGATTACAATACAATAGGAAGGTGTGTATTTGTTATCGAATTGAAGATTACAATACAACAGGAAGGTGTGTATTTGTTATCGAATTGAAGATTACAATACAATAGGAAGGTGTGTATTTCTTTTAGTTTGACACAATACTAGAATGTACCATACCCCAAAACTGCTTACTTTTCTTGCATGTACAGATATACATTAAGAGTACAAAACGTGTTCATGGATTCCCTTGAATATATTTGCAAAAGTATCAAAATGGGTTACACACTTTTATTGAAAACTATTAAGAGAAAATGCAACAACTACTGCTAACCCGCCTTCTAACATGTCCAATATACATGCGTGTCATACATGTCTAATATATATGCGTGTCATACATGTCTAATATATACGCGTGTCATACATGTCTTATATATACGCCTGTCATACATGTCTTATATATACGCGTGTCATACATGTCTTATATATACGCCTGTCATACATGTCTTATATATACGCGTGTCATACATGTCTTATATATACGCCTGTCATACATGTCTTATATATACGCCTGTCATACATGTCTAATATATACGCGTGTCATACATGTCTAATATATACGCATGTCATACATGTCTAATATATACGCGTGTCATACATGTCTTATATATACGCGTGTCATACATGTCTTATATATACGCCTGTCATAAGCGAGTAGCTCGGCCAACATTTCACGTCCTATCCCTCAACAATGAGGGATTCATACAGAGTAAAACAACATTAATATTCGGTGTACATGCACCTCATACAGAGTAAAACAACAGTAATATTCAGTGTAAATAACAGACAGAACATGTCGTTACCTTGGCTCTGGAACCGTACGGTATAAGTATATGAGTCCCTTCAGAACTTGACGGGATAAGTTTACGAGTCCATTCGGAACCTTACGGGATAAGTATACGAGTCCCTTCGGAACCATACGTAATAAGTATACGAGTCCCTTCGGAACCTTAGGGTTTAAGTATACGAGTCCTTTCGGAACGTTATGATGAGAAATACGAGTGTTATTGGCATTATGATGAGAAATACAAGTGTTATTGGCATTATGATGAGAACTACAAGTGTTATTGGCATTATGATGAGAACTACAAGTGTTATTGGCATTATGATGAGAAATACGAGTGTTATTGGCATTATGATGAGAAATATAAGTGTTATTGACATTATGATGAGAAATACAAGTGTTATTGACATTATGATGAGAAATACAAGAGTTATTGGCATTATGATGAGAAATACGAGTGTTATTGACGTTATGATGAGAAATACAAGTGTTATTGGCATTATGATGAGAACTACAAGTGTTATTGGCATTATGATGAGAAATACGAGTGTTATTGGCATTATGATGAGAAATACGAGTGTTATTGGCATTATGATGAGAAATACAAGTGTTATTGGCATTATGATGAGAAATACAAGTGTTATTGGCATTATGATGAGAACTACAAGTGTTATTGGCATTATGATGAGAAATACGAGTGTTATTGGCATTATGATGAGAAATACGAGTGTTATTGGCATTATGATGAGAACTACAAGTGTTATTGGCATTATGATGAGAAATACGAGTGTTATTGGCATTATGATGAGAAATACGAGTGTTATTGGCATTATGATGAGAAATACGAGTGTTATTGGCATTATGATGAGAAATACGAGTGTTATTGGCATTATGATGAGAACTACGAGTGTTTTTGGCATTATGATGAGAAATACGAGTGTTATTGGCATTATGATGAGAACTACAAGTGTTATTGGCATTATGATGAGAAATACGAATGTTATTTGCATTATGATGAGACATACGAGTGTTATTGGCATTATGATGAGAACTACAAGTGTTATTGGCATTATGATGAGAAATACGAGTGTTATTGGCATTATGATGAGAAATACGAGTGTTATTGGCATTATGATGAGAAATACGAGTGTTATTGGCATTATGATGAGAAATACGAGTGTTATTGGCATTATGATGAGAAATACAAGTGTTATTGGCCTTATGATGAGAAATACGAGTGTTTTTGGCATTATAATGAGAAATACGAGTGTTATTGGCATTATGATGAGAAATGCGAGTGTTATTGACATTATGATGAGAAATACAAGTGTTATTGGCATTATGATGAAATACACGTGTTATTGGCATTATGATGAGAAATACGAGTGTTATTGGCATTATGATGAGAACTACAAGTGTTATTGGCATTATGATGAGAACTACAAGTGTTATTGGCATTATGATGAGAACTACAAGTGTTATTGGCATTATGATGAGAACTACAAGTGTTATTGGCATTATGATGAGAAATACGAGTGTTATTGGCATTATGATGAGAAATATAAGTGTTATTGACATTATGATGAGAAATACATGTGTTATTGACATTATGATGAGAAATACGAGTGTTATTGACATTATGATGAGAAATACGAGTGTTATTGGCATTATGATGAGAAATACAAGTGTTATTGGCATTATGATGAGAAATACAAGTGTTATTGGCATTATGATGAGAACTACAAGTGTTATTGGCATTATGATGAGAAATACGAGTGTTATTGGCATTATGATGAGAAATACGAGTGTTATTGGCATTATGATGAGAACTACGAGTGTTATTGGCATTATTATGAGAAATACGAGTGTTATTGGCATTATGATGAGAAATACGAGTGTTATTGGCATTATGATGAGAAATACGAGTGTTATTGGCATTATGATGAGAAATACGAGTGTTATTGGCATTATGATGAGAACTACAAGTGTTATTGGCATTATGATGAGAAATACGAGTGTTATTGGCATTATGATGAGAAATACAAGTGTTATTGACATTATGATGAGAAATACAAGTGTTATTGGCATTATGATGAGAACTACAAGTGTTATTGGCATTATGATGAGAAATACGAGTGTTATTGGCATTATGATGAGAAATACAAGAGTTATTGGCATTATGATGAGAAATACGAGTGATTTTGGCATTATAATGAGAAATACGAGTGTTATTGGCATTATGATGAGAAATGCGAGTGTTATTGACATTATGATGAGAAATACAAGTGTTATTGGCATTATGATGAAATACTCGTGTTATTGGCATTATGATGAGAAATACGAGTGTTATTGGCATTATGATGAGAACTACAAGTGTTATTGGCATTATGATGAGAACTACAAGTGTTATTGGTATTATGATGAGAACTACAAGTGTTATTGGCATTATGATGAGAAATACGAGTGTTATTGGCATTATGATGAGAAATATAAGTGTTATTGACATTATGATGAGAAATACATGTGTTATTGATATTATGATGAGAAATACAAGTGTTATTGGCATTTTGATGAGAAATACGAGTCTTATTGGCATTATGATGAGAAATACAAGTGTTATTGGCATTATGATGAGAACTACAAGTGTTATTGGCATTATGATGAGAAATACGAGTGTTATTGGCATTATGATGAGAAATACGAGTGTTATTGGCATTATGATGAGAAATACGAGTGTTATTGGCATTATGATGAGAAATACGAGTGTTATTGGCATTATGATGAGAAATACAAGTGTTATTGGCATTATGATGAGAACTACAAGTGTTATTGGCATTATGATGAGAAATACGAGTGTTATTGGCATTATGATGAGAAATACGAGTGTTATTGGCATTATGATGAGAACTACAAGTGTTACTGGCATTATGATGAGAAATACGAGTGTTATTGGCATTATGATGAGAAATACGAGTGTTATTGGCATTATGATGAGAACTACAAGTGTTATTGGCATTATGATGAGAAATACGAGTGTTATTGGCATTATGATGAGAAATATAAGTGTTATTGACATTATGATGAGAAATACATGTGTTATTGACATTATGATGAGAAATACGAGTGTTATTGACATTATGATGAGAAATACGAGTGTTATTGGCATTATGATGAGAAATACAAGTGTTATTGGCATTATGATGAGAAATACAAGTGTTATTGGCATTATGATGAGAACTACAAGTGTTATTGGCATTATGATGAGAAATACGAGTGTTATTGGCATTATGATGAGAAATACGAGTGTTATTGGCATTATGATGAGAACTACGAGTGTTATTGGCATTATGATGAGAAATACGAGTGTTATTGGCATTATGATGAGAAATACGAGTGTTATTGGCATTATGATGAGAAATACGAGTGTTATTGGCATTATGATGAGAAATACGAGTGTTATTGGCATTATGATGAGAACTACGAGTGTTTTTGGCATTATGATGAGAAATACGAGTGTTATTGGCATTATGATGAGAACTACGAGTGTTATTGGCATTATGATGAGAAATACGAATGTTATTGGCATTATGATGAGACATACGAGTGTTATTGGCATTATGATGAGAACTACAAGTGTTATTGGCATTATGATGAGAAATACGAGTGTTATTGGCATTATGATGAGAAATACGAGTGTTATTGGCATTATGATGAGAAATACGAGTGTTATTGGCATTATGATGAGAAATACGAGTGTTATTGGCATTATGATGAGAAATACGAGTGTTATTGACATTATGATGAGAAATACAAGTGTTATTGGCATTATGATGAGAACTACAAGTGTTATTGGCATTATGATGAGAAATACGAGTGTTATTGGCATTATGATGAGAACTACAAGTGTTATTGGCCTTATGATGAGAAATACGAGTGTTTTTGGCATTATAATGAGAAATACGAGTGTTATTGGCATTATGATGAGAAATGCGAGTGTTATTGACATTATGATGAGAAATACAAGTGTTATTGGCATTATGATGAAATACACGTGTTATTGGCATTATGATGAGAAATACGAGTGTTATTGGCATTATGATGAGAACTACAAGTGTTATTGGCATTATGATAAGAACTACAAGTGTTATTGGCATTATGATGAGAAATACGAGTGTTATTGGCATTATGATGAGAAATACAAGTGTTATTGGCATTATGATGAGAAATACGAGTGATTTTGGCATTATAATGAGAAATACGAGTGTTATTGGCATTATGATGAGAAATGCGAGTGTTATTGACATTATGATGAGAAATACAAGTGTTATTGGCATTATGATGAAA